>NWSH02000556.1:6329620-6344504 GCA_002382865.2 Heliothis virescens
TTATCACCTGCATCCGGTTAGACTGGAAGCCGACCCTAACAAAATTAGGAAAAGGCTAGGCAGATGAGATGATTGTGCGTCAGTATAAATGTTTTATGTTCGCTTGAATATAAATAGTCAATTGGCATAAGGCATTGCGTGACACTGGCAACGTATACATATAATATGTATGTACGCGCGGGACACACGTGCCGCAAGGTCATCAATATTGTTTTTTACCCGACTGCCAAGAAGTGTTATGTTTTTAATTCTATTATAAAAAATATTTACTTTTTGCATTTAGTATAATCGACTAATTGTGCCGATAAAATTTTGACTATGGCAACACAACATCTTTGGTGAATGTCCGGTAGCCATATTGTTTTAAAAAGTTATCCTTTTCCGTTTTGTTGTCGTGAAAATGACGGGCTTTAGCAATAAGGTGAGAAGAAAAAATATGAAAATCAAGTAAAATGTATACAAGTGGACTAAATTATTACTTCCAAGCCGCAATGTGCACTGTATTCCTTAATTTAATCAGTTACTACAGTGTTACAAAAATTAACAACATGCACTGCCCATGCATCACACGATTCACACGTGCTTTCTCGTGTTTAGCATTTGTTGCTGGATAACATTCCCTAAAACTGTTCGTATTTATTCTTTTGCTAAAAATTCCGAGTTCTCACTTGCTGAAAATGTGCTCCAAAGCCATCTGGATTGCAAATAGTGTACATGATTTTGAGGTTATACGGTACGTCAGCGGCAGTTTGTAACCAGTGTGGATATTTGTGTTCCAGGCCATAGTGATCGATGGCCGTGGCCATCTGCTCGGCCGCCTGGCCGCAGTCATTGCTAAGGTCCTGTTGGAAGGTAACAAAGTCGTGGTCGTGCGATGTGAGCAGATCAACATCTCTGGTAACTTCTTCAGGTAAGAAACATTCCATAACGGCTCTTTTGTTTAACTTGAAGTGTGTATCTGTAATCATTGTTACACCAATTTACCGCGCTATTAAATTCTGATGGTATTAATACCACCACCAAATGTGTTGTAGTAGAACACTGGTAGTTGTAAATTTCCAAGATTGGTTTAAAGAAATACCACGTTTAGTCGATAACTTACGTGTTTAGCGAACATGACATTTTAAATGATGTTTTACTTGGGTAATTTGCGACTGAATATTGAGAAATAGATGTTGTTACTCAAAAGTTTTCTGATACTAGTACGCAAATAGCAATATCAAGTTTAAAAGTGAATATTTTCTAACAAATTGTGTTTATTACAGGAACAAATTGAAGTTCATGTCATTCCTTCGTAAGAGGTGCAATGTGAACCCCGCTCGTGGACCTTTCCACTTCAGAGCACCCTCCAAGATCCTGTGGAAGACTGTCAGAGGTTTGCTGTTTAACTTATCTCAAACCACAAAACTTTCTATTTAATATTCAACAATTTTGAACATGTTGTTGTTGTCTCAATAACTTTTTATAACAATTGTTAGATCAATGACCACGCTAAATGATTATTACTAATTTTACCTACATTATTTGATGTTTATGATAAGAATACCATTTTATGAAGCCTTCTATCACAAATTTCAATATGTCTACACATATTTACAATGTTTTCAAAGCTTGTTTGTGTTTCAGGCATGATTCCACACAAGACTGAGCGCGGAAAGAGCGCGCTGAGGAGGCTCCGTGCGTACGACGGTTGCCCACCGCCATACGACAACCGCCGCCGCGTGGTTGTGCCTGCCGCTCTCAGAGTCTTCTGCTTGAAACCTGGCCGCAAGGTACGTCGCTTTTTTTTTTTTCATTTAAACATGAAATATTATAGTACAATATCATCTAAAACTTGTTTTAGATCTTCAGGACAAATATCACTAAAACATTTTTACTATTTGATTTTTTACTGTTGACATGATTTTGAAACATTCTGCCAAAGTTTTGATTTAATCTTTTTGGGTAATCAGTCCAATCTCATCCATGTTTATATTTGCTTTTACAATGATGTTTTATTTGGGTAATTTGCAACTGAATAACCATGTTGCAACTTTATTATTATCTGAGATTTATCTATCCCTAACTCAAAATCTCCAATACTACAGATTTAGTGTTAATTTATTGAATGTATTTCCAGTACTGTCACGTTGGCCGCCTGTCCCACGAAGTCGGCTGGAAATACCGTGATGTTGTCCGCAAGCTTGAGAACAAGAGGAAGATCAAGTCTGTCAAATTGATGGCCTATGAGAATAAGCTGAAGGTTTGTACTTCAATAAATTGGCTTTTGCATACCATATTTTCTTATTTAGAAACACTTTGATCGATATTAACTTTCTAGCATTTTTCGCATAATTTTAATGATGATTACATTCTTACCTACATTATTTGATAACAAATGAAAAGAACACTTAACTGAAGCAAATATTAATTATTATGTTTTTCAAAAGTATTTCAATCAAGTTTTGTAACCTGTTTAATATCTTTACAGAGGATCACGAAGGAATCCGGCGAGAAGGTTGCGAAGACGACAGCGCCGTTCACCGCAGTCATCCAATCCTATGGATACAACTAGGATTAAGAAAATCTAAATATAATAAACCATTGGTTGCCCAAAACTGAATTTTATTGCAAACGTTTCCCAGTTTCGCTTTCGGACCTAGGAATGTCGAACCAAACCTTTCTCTAGCTTTATTCTGTAGTAGCTTCTGCCTGCGGTTTCAACCACGCCACGAACGGAACTAGTTCTCGCTCATAGATAAAACAACCCGTATAATTATATCACTGCCAACTTTCATCAAAATCCATCCAGTAGTATAGTACGTAGCGTGAAAAATTCACAAACGTACTCACATTCATACATCCTTAGCAAACATTTACATAATATGTAGTAGTTATTTCTTGTACCGAGAAGAGGCTTGCTTGTACCTCCTTGTAGCAGATCTAGGCCTAGACATGCAAATAAGCTAAGAACATTTTTTGTGGCACACAGACCGGATCGTGATTCAGGTCAACCGAAATAAATGACCTATGCAGATATGGGAGTACAAAGTTGACCTAAGCACATTGGCTTGGAAAAAGCCTTTGTGTAGACAAGTGATTCCTAGCAGTTGTTAGGTAACATGCAGGGCCAGAAGGTAAGGCAGGTTGTGAAATAGGTTGATGTGCAAAATTCAGATCGATCTGCGCCCTAAGCTGAGCTGGCGCAAATGGCGCCCCTAAGCCCCGATCATTATTACCCTGAAGCCGGCTACATCTACCTGTATAATGTAAAAAACCGGTCAAGTGCGAGTTGGACTCGCGCGCGAAGGGTTCCGTACCAAGCTGTAGTTCCACGCTTGAGTAACAGATGGCGTTGTATTCAAATTGCACTGTCTTTATAATTTATTGTATGGGGACCCCCCTTAATATATATATTTTTTAATTTTTAGTATTTGTTGTTATAGCGGCAACGAAAATACATCATTTGTGAAAATTTCAGCTTTCTAGCTATCACGGTTAATGAGATACAGCGTGGAGACAGACAGACAGACAGACAGACAGACAACGAAGTCTTAGTAATAGGGTTCCGTTTTTACCCTTTGGGTACGGAACCCTAAAAAGGCGCAGGTTTTCCTTGCTATTACCATAGAAAACCTGCGTCTTTTTTACAAAACGGCTTCCGAATAGGGTTCCGTACGCAAAGGGTAAAACGGGACCCTAATACCAAGTCTTCGCTGTGCGTTTGTCATCAGGCTGTATCTCGATAGCTTGAGGCTCGAAATTTTCAACAGATGATTTATTTCTATATGCTAGAAATTGTCTGATCTGATGATGATGGAGACGAGTAAGACGACAATATTACGATGGAACTCCTCAACAGAATATAGGAAGCAACTGTATCGTGTCTTATTTTAACGTATAGATTACATATATTTTCACATTGCAAGCTTGATATTGGGGCGTACGTACATACATTCTGTTCACATTCTGATCAACCAGCTGCTTTTGCAGCACATGCATTTGCGCTGACACAGGTGCATTCCCTAATCCCTCATTCTCATAGCCCGACGGGTCGGAAGTCCGACACGACCGGAGAGGGATCAGGCGCAGGACTGACATTAACGTGCTCTCCGATGCACGGGTGTAATCAATCACTAACTTCCAGACTCCGGGCTGCTCTGTCAAATGAAAGTTTCTAAAACCCACAAAGCAATTTCCGCCCGACCCGGGAATCGAACACGAGACCTCATGCACAGCAGTTGGCTGTGCGAGAACTAGACCAACGAGGCACACATCTTTAGTAAATAGTTATAAACTTTACCTACATGCATTACTCCAAAAGTCAGTGGTAGGCAAAACAAAGACAGACAAATATTCACACAAACATCGGTTTCTATGAGCGCAAATATGAAATTGTCTTGTAGCAAAGTGTCAAGCCCCGATAGCCCATCCTATTGCCCATGCACTTTTAATACACCTTTGGACTATACACTAAACAGATTAAAGTTATGACTTAAAAGAACTTACAAAAATATAGTAGCTACCTATTCGGCATTGACGTCATAGGAAATCAATTTATGGATTCCATTTATTGCTCCAACGGGTTCAATCAGATAATTATTTTACGCGCGGGGACAAATTTTCTTGTGCAGCTGTGTCCTGCGATAATACTAGCTCCATAGAACACTTGAATCAACTTGATCCTTTTGGGTTTTAGGTGTATTTTTTTTATTTCTAGTCTACGTAGTTGTACGCACTGAGTTTCTACCTGTCTATCATATAAAGTGCACCTGCCTATCCAATAATTGTAATAGGATTTAGTACCAACGAACGACCTATCAATACCTTACAGCTAATTTAGAAAACGTGTTCAGGTTTCTATAAGATTGATAATAGGTACCTACACGACCCGAGACAAGCTATGTTCAAGTTTTTGACCAACTGACAATATTACAGTAAGTTCATGTTTTCCCTCTCTTGCACGACTTCACGTTGAACTGAGGGCCCTAGCCGCCCGCGACAGCCTGCCACACAATAATTACGAAGCAGCCTCGTGAGTGCTTGCTGACTGAGAACATGGCTCTTTCGTTCTTTATTCGCAACATAAACTACAATCTAATTTGGTTGACTACTTATCTACTAATACATACATACCTACATGAGACAGGTTGGTTAATACTTTTTTTGATAGACATCATCAACGATGATGATGATTTGTTAGGTATGATGGTTCTTCATTCTTAGCCAAAGATTTTTCATAAATTATAGAACCCCGCTCGCTTTTTACGTCACAGGACTAGTTTTCAGAGTACCAAAGGATCTAGATTTTTCGATCCACTCTATATCGTTTGGCGTGTGGGAAGCTGAAAATTGAATGCGTTCTAGCGCCTAATATGCATTGAATCGACACTGTCTCGAAAGCTGTATAAAAGCCGGCACTAGCGCTTCAAAATTCAGTTCGGAAGCGACCGCCATCGGTACACTTCCAACAGATTCATCGCGAAAGGAAGAAAACCACTCCAATCAGCACACAGTTACTATGAATAACTGGCGTTTACTACTACTTGCGATAGTCGCTGTAGTTCAACCGATTGCATCTTTCACCGATCGCAATCTCATTGATGGCAGGCAGCAGTGTTGCGATCATCCGTCGTCTGCTCCGCTTCGAGACACGAGGTCCTCGCTTCGCGGAACATACCGGCTCAGCGAAACCACTGCACTACGAGGCTTAAGCGGTCGGGATGAAATTCGCCAAAGTCGTCGTTCCACAGAGAAACGGCTAATAGAAGATCGGGAAAGGACTGCAAGACAAGACCCCTCTCCGACAGCCAGATCTACGCGAGTTGAACACCGCCTCGAACGTTCTGAGAACTCCTTAAGTCGCGAACGTTTGCTGGATACACGTCAAAGGGAGGGGTCTGCTCGTTATAGTCGAGATCTGAATCTTCAAGAATTCAACCGCAGGGTTCTCGATCGTACCTCCAGGAATGCTGTAGAACGTCGGGATGTCACTGAATCTTCTCGCGACAGCTTATTTAGAGATGACTACAGGACTGAGCGATTTGCTAATGAACGTCTATCCAAAAACTTACTCGAAACTCGACGTGAAATGCAATTCAGATCTGATGATCGTAGGCCCTCTCTGAATCGAGATGCACGACATGTCATCCGCACAAAAGTAGACGATATTATTTTGGAAGTACCTGACAACATGAATATTCGTAAGCGTTTTACAAGGGAAAGAAGTGCTGTACGACGTGAACCTTCAACTCGATCGGACACACAGCGCCACATTATAGAAAATGATTCATACCGACGCGAGCAGCGGAGTACTGATCAAAGGCGGTCGCTCTCGGAAAATACTCGATCAGATCGAATTCGTGATATGCACCGCGGACTTAACACTCGTGAGGAAAACCGAGAAAAAAGACGCATTAGCTACCTACGATCGAACGAGTTTAGTGAACGTCGCGAACAAGACAAGGAAAACACAGAAAGACGTGGATCTGAGCGAATGCAGGTAGCTCGACGTGATACGCGTGAATCTCGAATTCTGAACACCCAAAATGAGAGGAACACTAATGACCGCAAAAATGTACGTGAATCTCGAATTATGAATACCCTGAATAGAAGGGAAGCTAATGTTCGTCGGGAAATAAGTGTTCGGGATGAAATCAGAGAAAACCTAGAACAAAGACAGTCTCGCGAGAGAATCCTTATGGATCGAAGAAATATACGCGAAACCAGGAACACAAATGTCCTAAGGGAAAGACACGTAGATAATCGACAAGAAATTAGGTTTAACGAGATTGACACCCGAAACACTGAAGATCAGAGGGATTATCGAGTACAGGCGAGACATATTCGAGAATTCAGATTAATTAACAATTTAGAAACTGGAAATGGCCGTCGTGTTGATAGCAGAAGAGAAATTAGGTCGAACAATTTGATGAGGGACTCTCGCGAGGGTAATTCTTTAAATACCGAGTCAAGACTTTCTAGGGAAATCAATAAAATGGAGATAAGAAACATTCGAGGCAACGTTGACAGTCGACGAGAAATAAGGAACGACGGGAGCAGGTTTACCGAGAAGCGAATTGAGATTAGACAAGATCGTGAACAAATCTTGTCTCGCGAGAGATCCCAGATGGACCGAAGGACCCAAGAATTTAGAAGCATGAATGATATTGTAAATCGACGCGAGAGAGATACTGAAAATCAACGGGAAATCCGCAACGAAGCTAGGTTGCATTCAGATAATAGGGGCAGTCGCGACTATAGATTATCTCGTGAGCGAACGCAGATCGAACGGCNAAGATGAGAGGGATTATCGAGTACAGGCGAGAGATATTCGAGAATTCCGATTAATTAACAATTTAGAAACTGGAAATGGCCGTCGTGTTGATAGCAGAAGAGAAATTAGGTCGAACAATTTGATGAGGGACTCTCGCGAGGGGAATACTTTAAATGCCGAGTCAAGACTTTCCAGGGAAATCAATAAAATGGAGATAAGAAATATTCGAGGCAACGTTAACAGTCGACGAGAAATAAGGAACGACAGGAGCAGGTTTACCGATAAGCGAATTGAAATTAGACAAGACCGCGAACAAATTATGTCCCGCGAGAGATCCCAGATGGACCGAAGGACCCAAGAATTTAGAACCATGAATGATATTGTAAACCGACGCGAGAGAGATACTGAAAATCAACGGGAAATCCGCAACGAAGCTAGGTTGCATTCAGATAATAGGGGCAGTCGCGACTATAGATTATCTCGTGAGCGAACGCAGATCGAACGGCGAAACTCCCATGAATCTAGACCTGTTACCAACCCACATGAAAGAGATACTGACAGTCGACGAGAAATCCGAAACGAAGCCAGGTTGCATTCGGAAAATAGGGGAAGTCCCGACTACAGATTATCTCGAGACCGAACACAAATTGAACGACGCAACTCCCGCGAATCTAGAACTGTTATCAACCCACATGAAAGAGATACTGGCAATCGAAGGGAAATCCGAAACGAAGCTAGGTTGCATTCGGAAAATAGGGGAAGTCCTGACTACAGACTATCTCGTGAGCGAACGCAAATCGAACGGCGAAACTCCCGCGACTCTAGACCTGTTATCAACCCACATGAAAGAGATACTGACAGTCGACGGGAAGTCCGAAACGAGGCTAGGTTGCATTCGGAAAATAGGAGCAGACCCGACTACAGACTATCTCGTGAGCGAACGCAAATCGAACGGCGAAACTCCCGAGAATCTAGGACTGTTACCACCCCACATGAAAGAGACAGTCGACAGGAAATAAGGGACAACAAAAGGGTTTCTAGAGAATCCCGGGAAGAAATGAGGGAAAGTCTCGACCGCTATAGTATGACTCGAGAAGGTAGGGAATTAGACCTGCGAAATATCCGCGAATCGAGAATGTATCGAGTCACTACTAGGAATGAGAGACGCACGACTACTCGCATTGAGAGGGATACGGAGAATCGAAGAGATGTTTCAAACAATCAAAGGCTATCTAACCTGGTTCGTGGTAATATTTTCACTAGGATGAGTCGCATAGAATCAAGATCAGCTGACAGAGTTAATGCTCAAGAAAGAGACAATTTGATGTTGGACCGCAGAACTCGTTCAGTTGACCGTCGGAGCTTCCGAGAGATTAGAGACGAAGCTAGACTTAGCCGATCTGTCGATGATGAACGCCGAACCGAAGTATTCCGCAGTCGAATGGAACGTACAAACATTGAAAATAGGGAACGCGAATCAATTGACTCACGATCCCGAAATGTGAAGACGGCTGCAGCTTATGAGAGGACAAATTCCGTGGTGGTTGATAAAATGGAAACTGAAAACTATTTCGGTATCGCTAACTGGCAGTATGTTCTGTACACATTGCAGGCTGCCTACATATGTTCTCTCTTTGTACAAATGCTGAAACCGAATCACACTGAAAAACCACGAAAGATGTAAGTATTTGTCACGTACCACCACATTCTGCCGGCGTCAATCATGTTATATTTTACTTACCTGCTTATTATCTTGTTTCAGGAAACTTCACTGGTTGCCAATATCTTCTCATTACAACCCCATCAAGGTGGACTAAACGACGAACCCTATGGACTTCTCAACTCTCTAATATTACTTGTAGAAAAATTTCATGTTATTAAAGATGTCTATTCTAATGTACTCTTAGAAAATAAATAATTATTGTGTGTTATAGACTTGTGTGTACTTATTTATCACCCATAAGTTGTTTATGATAACCAGAAGGTTAATTCTAGTTGTGTTTACATCTACTAATATTAACTAAATAATATTAAATAACTATGAAGCGCCTATTATAAGCAAGAACTATCTGTATCAATAACAAAGCACTTATAAGTCAAGGTTGCTCTAAATAGAACCCAAGGCTATTAAAAATCAGATTTATTATCCTTAATAATACATCACATATTAATCTATTGTCTACAGATCTAGTGTATCTGATTTCTTCTTATGTTGACCTTCATACCAGGCTTTTGAAATCATCCTCTTCATGTCATCGTCCCCGGTTTCATACCTGGAAATAACGATATTGAGGTTAAACAACAAAATTGACAGAAGTCTTGAATTGAATGCTTATCAGCCTTATCATATAATTTATGCCAAAGGAACAAAGTTACTATGTCATTACATTACTCATTAGACATGGTTTTGCAAATGGCAATTCATACTGATGTTAATCATAAAAACAATGAAGAAAGCAATGAAATTCAAACTTGTTCTTAAAGTATCAAATTATAATGACACATTCTAAAATATATGCATTGTGTGCTGTGTCAATTTTCAGACAAAGTAGCAAAGTTTGTAGTAATCAAAACCCCCTAAAATATATGTATAAGCAAAATAATCCAAAACTTACATGTTCTTCATAAGGCTCATAATAGACTCCTGTGGATCTGACTTATCCATCTCGGGAGCTGCCGGTTTGAGCTTACTGTTGCGTTGGTCTTCAAACTTCTTCTCAAGTTCAGTCATGTGAGACCATTTGATATTGGGACGAGACTTGGCTAAGAATATCACTGCCATATCTGAAAATAAAGTGAGCATTTACATGTGGCCGGTATAAACTGCTTTATAAAATATTAATGGCATGTTAATGCATAACTGTTTTGAGAGAGTCATGTAGAATTTTGAGAAGCTCGGTTCTAAAAAGGGATTTGTGTAATAAAACNAAATAAATAATTATTGTGTGTTATAGACTTGTGTGTACTTATTTATCACCCATAAGTTGTTTATGATAACCAGAAGGTTAATTCTAGTTGTGTTTACATCTACTAATATTAACTAAATAATATTAAATAACTATGAAGCGCCTATTATAAGCAAGAACTATCTGTATCAATAACAAAGCACTTATAAGTCAAGGTTGCTCTAAATAGAACCCAAGGCTATTAAAAATCAGATTTATTATCCTTAATAATACATCACATATTAATCTATTGTCTACAGATCTAGTGTATCTGATTTCTTCTTATGTTGACCTTCATACCAGGCTTTTGAAATCATCCTCTTCATGTCATCATCCCCAGTTTCATACCTGGAAATAACAATATTGAGGTTAAATAACAAAATTGACAGAAAAGTCTTGAATTGAATGCTTATCAGCCTTATCATACAATTTATGCCAAAGGAACAAAGTTACTATGGCATTACATTACTCATTAGACTTGGTTTTGCAAAAGGCAATTCATACTGATGTTAATCATAAAAACAATGAAGAAAGCAATGAAATTCAAACATTGTTCTTAAAGTATCAAATTATAATGACACATTCTAAAATATATGCATTGTGTGCTGTGTCAATTTCAGCCATACTCGCAAAGTTTATAGTATTCAAAACCCTAAAATAAATAAGTAAAGTAATCTAAAACTTACATGTTCTTCATAAGGCTCATAATAGACTCCTGTGGATCCGATTTATCCATCTCGGGAGCTGCCGGTTTGAGCTTACTGTTGCGTTGGTCTTCAAACTTCTTCTCAAGTTCGGTCATGTGCGACCATTTGATATTTGGACGAGACTTGGCTAAGAATATCACTACCATATCTGAAAATAAAGCGAGCATTTACATCTGGCTGGTATAAACAGCTTCATAAAATATTAATGTATAACGGTTTTGAGATTTTCATGTAGAATATTGAGAAGCTTGCTTCTAGAAATTGATTTATATAATATAATGATAATATGTGGTTTTTTAAGACATAGTACCTGTTTTCTGTTTCCAATGGCTCTCTTCAACGTTGATAGGTTCCAATAGTTTGTTGATGACAAGTAGGTAATCCTTATTCTCCAAATTTTCAACATGTAACTCCATAGACTTGTCAGTAAGCTTACAGTACACTTGTTCCTTAGGCACAGATTGGACATTTTTCAGTGTTACAAAAACTTTGATGTATTTATCCGACTGATCCCAACCTGAAAATGATTTGTGGTCATGAATGTATAGTAAATCTTCATTTTCTGGAGACAGAATTAGAGCATGACTTGCGGTATTTTATATCCCTGAGAAGAAAAAAAAATAAACTTACCGTATCCGTTCAATTTGATTTGGTATCTCTTGGTCTGAGCGGCTGCGGTGGACGCCGCCGGCGAGGCTCCTGCTTGCGCTGACTGAGCGCTCGCTTCCTTTAAGTTTATCCATTCCGTTTCCAATTTCCTGATCTCTAACGACAATAAATCTTGAGCCCTCTTCCTTTTTGCCTGTTTTAACAGCTCATTGAGCTCGTCGATGTCGCTGCGTAGCTACAAATAAATAAATAATACAGTCATGCAGGTTATATCACAAATATTCCTGAGGTCACTAATAAAAAAGTACACACATCTTTAATTTTAGCTTCCGACATTATTGTTTTATTACTCGCAGAAAGTTAATAACCACAGTGGTAATTTTTAAACAAATATTGTACAAAAAGAAGTTTATTTCTGAATTTTTGAGGGAATCCAACACACACAGACAATGGAACGAAAATGAACGAATGGTATTTATGTATGAGTGAATTCATTCTAGAACATGAATGAAGTTTATAAGTACGTTTCTAGAATTTCCATTGATTTTCTAGGGTTAATTCTCAGTGTTGCAACACTTTGTTGAAAAAGCGTACGTAAAAGCAAATTGCCTTACAATTTAGTAAAATTAAAATACACGTTTCAAGTAGTCGACTACCGATTGTAATGAAATATAACACATTTGACTATAAAATAATAACTCTCCTCCTGAATGTTCCGCAATTCGACGATAATTGTGCCGGGAGTTAGGAAGATATGGTATGGGTATAGGCACGCCCAGACGTAAAAAAGGTATCTACTGTGTTTTCAGGTCCGTGGTGGATGGTGGGTAGGTATCGGGTCTAGCAAAAATCCAAGCCATCAATTTATGTATTGGTTTTCTAAAATCTTTAATTATACTTTTCTATCCAGTAGGATATCAAGTACTAACATCTCAAGTTTTTTTTTTATAGTTAGTTTAGCAAGAAACTAAACTTGTTTAGTTTCTAGTTGTTTAGTTTAGTTTCATGATACTCAACGAAAGAATGTAGATACACCTACGATTTTATCAGTTTGCGTCCGACATTTTTTATTTTCTGTACATTCAAACAAAATAGCACGATCCTGGTGAAACGGGCAGTGCATGCCAATTAAATAGATGGGTAGGTATGGGTACATAAAAAACACTGAATTACACATGGAATCATTTATTTATTAAGATAAGATATACAGGTAGATTAATGGCATAATGACGGTATGAGATTAAGCGTAAAGCAGTAACATCGTCGTAATAATTCAGTTCTTTCGGTGGGCGCGGTTGCGACGCATATTGCTCTGGCACTGGGGGCAGTACCATTTGCCTTTCGGTGGTGCTGAGATGCCAACGCATGGGTAGTGGAACCACTCGTAGGGACACTGAAATTAACACAAACATTTTGTCAATTCTAATATTATAAAGCTGAAGAGTTTGTTTGTTTGAACGCACTAATCTCAGGAACTACTGATCCGATTTGAAAAATTATTTCAGTGTTATATAGCCCATTTATCGAGAAAGGCTACAGGCTACTTTATATCCGGGTGCGTGCAGTAATTCCTGCGGGAAAGCGGGTGAAACCGCTGGTGGAAGCCAGTATTCAATATTTTTTATCTATTAAAAATATGAGTATTTGACTTACATCCTGGTTGTCACAGGCAACCATGTCTCCGTAAGACACCTGGTTGCAGATGCAGTAGCGAGGCTCATTAGGATCGTATGTCCATTCTTCCTCCATGGGCTCCTCAATAGCCACATTGTTCACGACATTATTCATTGCTCTGAAATTGTAAGAGATACTTTTATTTTCCATCTAAATAAATACCTATATAAAACTCAAAGGTGACTGACTGACTGACATAGTGATCTATCGACTATCGACGCACTGTCCAAACCACTGGATGGATCGGGCTGAAATTTGGTATGCAGGTAGATGTCATGACGTATCATCATGACATCCGCTAAGAAAGGATTTCCTAATACTCCCACGGGAACGGGAAGTAACGGGATTTTAAGTTTTTCGCGGGCGAAGCCGCTGGTAGAAGCTAGTTACGTGTAAATCGATTATCCAGATAAAGTATGGTCTACAATGCTGTACAAAAATCTCTATGAAGTAAGTAATTATAAGTTGTGTAAAACGATTTCTAGTAATTAGGGACTTACACGACAGTGGGTGAAGATGAACGGCTGGCAGCTGTCGCCACAGCCTGCTGAGTATGGGCAGACACAGCAGATGAGCTGTAGCTGTTGCTTTTCCTGTGACAAAATAACAACATTNAATTATAAGTTGTGTAAAACGATTTCTAGTAATTAGGGACTTACACGACAGTGGGTGAAGATGAACGGCTGGCAGCTGTCGCCACAGCCTGCTGAGTATGGGCAGACACAGCAGATGAGCTGTAGCTGTTGCTTTTCCTGTAACAAAATAACAACATTGAAATCATGCATATAGGCTTAGGTTACTTAGATGAGCACTTACACAGTAAAACTACTAAATGTATTTTGGGACTCCTATCATACACCCGTTACTCTCACTTCATGATCATCAGCCTTTTTAACATCCTCCTGGGCACAGGCCTATTCTCACACAGAGAAGGATTGAGTGTTAATCACGCTTGCTTAAAGTAGGTTGGTGATTTCAGACTTTACCGTTCAGGTTTCCTTGAGATGTTTTCCTTCACCTTTTAATCAGTTACTGGTGCCTAAAATATGCTTAGAAAGTACATATAAACTAAGGAAAGTTGCATTGGTAGTTGCCTGACCTAGAATCAAACCACATACTCATACTTGAGAGGTTGGTTCACCCACTAGGCCACCACAATCTCCTACTCTCTCGACCCCCATGTTACTTACTTCTGTTTGTTCCTCTTAGTAGACGAAGAAGAATTATTGTGTCCATGAGAAGTAGTATGATGGCCGTGAACAGTGGTGCTCTGATTGTGGCTGGATGACATTCCTCCATGGCCTATTCATAAGAAAAACAGAACTGTTTAAAAAGGAAAGAAATATTTTATTTTATTGTACCTATAGTCAAACTTTTTAATGGTTACAGATTGACAGTTTAAAAAAAATGATTCTATAATTCTAGAGAATTCTTAGCAGAGAAACAAACTGTAATATTCCTATAACAAGTATGTACTACCATGATCATGATGTGTGTGATGTGTTTGCAGTGCATGGTGAGCAAGTTCACCACCAGCCACAGCTTCGTAAGAAGCTTTCAGGGAGGCCGTACGACGACCATGCTGCATCTGCACAATAAAATCAATATATAACAAACTATTTCTTACCTTGTAGCAGGGCTGGGCAAAATACATGCTTTGCTTTAATTGAAATACAAATTACAAAATACAGTAT
>NWSH02000556.1:6349304-6365796 GCA_002382865.2 Heliothis virescens
AGGAAACATGAAATGGTTGTTAGCTTGAAATCTATTACAAGATGCAAATAATCAATAGGATTTAGTGAACAGTAATACTTATGACAGTAGTATTTCTTAGGATCAAGCAGAGGTTAAATAACATACTTACAACACAAAAAAACTACAAAACACAACAAACATCACAGAGATCAGCAGATATCAACACTACGAAGACGTCAATCAGTCTTCCCTATTAGATACAACGCCAACGTAAAAAGATATCGATCAAATGTATGATTGTTTTTTACATCAATGGGAAATTTTAAGACTTGAAGACTAGAACCACGTCACAGCGACTTATTAACTGCGGAATTCAATATTCTGTCTATCACTGGAATTGCTTACTAGAGATAGGAATTTGACATTACTTGTATGGGGCTAATGTCAAAATTCTATCTCTAGTAAGCAAATCCAGAGATAGATAGGTTATTGGGAACGGCCGTAAAGAACCAGACATAACCGTATCTAACATCACAATCACACAATCTCTGAGCCTACGTGAAAAACATGTTAACGTAATATTGAAGGAATGGGCAATTTTATACACTTTGATGTAGGTAACTAACTACGCACTTACAGCATCAGAGGTGATGTAGCTCTGCAGTTCTTTGCAATCCCGGATTACAAGGGGTAAGGGTCAACAAAATTTTCGCTTAGGATTGAAAGATAGGAAGGTAAATGCGCTGTAGATTCACCTATGGTTATTGGAGTTGTCCAATCTTGAGCTTAAAGTTCTAATCTGCGGATGTCCCTGGGACTAGGACAGGTAGTTATTTGTTTCATCAAAATGCTGAATGTTAATGGCAACAGACAGAAGATATTTATGGAAGTAAAAAACGGTTCAAACGTGAAATCATGGTTTTCGACAGATACATACAATAACCTTGGGACCTCTGAACTTAGTGGCCGCGCAAATCTGCCCCAAAATATAGTTCAAATGAAATTCTATTAAAATCAAAAATAATGAAATCCGTTTTGGTCAGCTAAATTAAATGACCCCACTAAGCTAAGTAAAGTTAGACAAAACTCGTATTAATTAATGGTCCTAAAATTGAATTAGTAAACTGTATAACATTGATACTTGGTGGTGAATGAATAGGGTCCTAAGTGCAAATTAGCATAGTATCTCGTCGCCGGGGTTAGAACGATTGCAGCAAGATTAGACAGATCATGGAGCGGTGCGCGGCACATACGTGCGTCGATCCGTCCGTCCCCCGCGACTTGATTACAGTACGAGGGAGCGAGTGCGAGGCACTGACTGGCGGCGCGCCGGCCCGAGCCACTAGTGTTTGTAAGGTCGTAGCCGCAGGCAGCCTCTCGCGGCCTGGCGCTCCTTTACCTGTCTAAAAAACAACATTTTTCAACCTTTTCTTTGGCGCGAAAAATTACAATGTCGGCTACCGAAGAGCTCAGTGGCATCCTCTCCAGGAGGCAAGAGATCAATGATAAACTTGAAGAGGGTTTGGAGGTTAAGCCGAAATATAAATTCGTAAACGTTTATACGGAATTTCATGAGTTCTCCAGGAAGGAAATAAAACAATACGAACAGACCTTCAACAAGTAAGTGGGCTTTTTATTTTATCAAACTCGATTCTGGGAGATCGGGACGGCAAACCATCTTCGCAGAAAGCCGTGTTACACCGGCATCACCTGACCTTTATTGCTATAATTATGTGTAAATAACATCGGTACATTATTCTGTAATGGAAAACAATACTTTGATGTCGATAAATGTCATGTTTATGTGACGATTTTGCTCTAAGAGCAGTTTATATTATAAAGAATTGATGAATCTTGAGAAAAAACATTGATAACCTAGGGTGGGACCTAAATCCTGAAGTCTTGGACTTTTACCTTTGATACTACACGATTAGAAGATATCTAGATTTAACATGGGGTAGGTTCAAGTTCAGCAAATATGTTTTCTGCAAATTTTAATCTTGTCTCTGTAATGGCAGTTTTAACTATCTACTCTTCTTATGTATGTACATGCTAACTTTATAAATAATTAATCTAATAATCATATCAAAATACAACGTTCCTTTTGATTTATTTCATAACAAATCGAAGAAAGACCGATAGAGTATTAACCTTACAAATGGCGAACTGATTCTGCGCTATCTCCTTTGACCTTTCCATACAAACGCTTCATATTACAAATTATAATATTATTTATCACGTTTCAAAACATTTCGTGAACTTTAATAATATCTAAACACAATATTAGTTAATCACTATTATAGTCAATAACTGTGCTAGATGTTTTTTTTCTTCTATTTTTTATTTTGGAATTCTATAAGTAACTATCTCCTTAGGTACCTATATTATAAGGGTTATCAACTTATGTAGGTAGGTAGATGTAGACTTTATAAGGTTCATGAACGCAGACTTCGTTATCATTAGATAGCATTAACACTTAGGTGGGTAGATTGGTAGGAAAAACCCATCAGCAGCACGAAGATCATAATCTTGCTTTCTATTTCATCTTCTGTCATTAATGCTTCATAAACAACGCTTCTATTACCTACAATTTGCAGTACTTCCAGTTCTTGTAAATAGTTATTTCAAAATACTCTCATTAAGTGTAGCAGCTACTTAAATACCACTTCTTAACAAAAACCCTTTCAAAAGATTAATTAAGCCGTTAACATAATTGACTTACAGACATTATTATAACAATAAGAAGTCGAAGCGAAAGTAACAATAACAGATTATTACATAAATGGAGTTCATATTAAAACGTAAGTCAAAAGACTAATTTATTAGGTGAAATGACGCAGCATCGTCGTCGTGGGAGACAAAAATGAATAGAGTCACGCCATGTTTACGAGAATTATAATTTACATCATAACGCGACTTTCATTCAACTAGGTAACGAACTAATGAGGTTACATAGCAGTCTGGTCACACGTTTCGAATAAAATTTAGCTTTAAAAACAAAAGAATAAAATCAGGACAGACTTCACGGACCTTCAGACTTAATTTAATGTAGGCAACTTAAGTTTGGTTTTATTACAGGAAAACATAATTTTCTTAACCAATTTTCCTGTATACCTACAAATAATTTAACTTAGTTGATTGGAGTACAAATTCAGTATTTGTAAACATGATTTTTGATTCGTCTTTTGACAGCGATGAGGATCAATTTTTTGATGCGCTTTTTTAATAGTTCTTAGGTTAAGTTTTTTTTTGTAATAGAATAAGGTGATTGTAAATATATGTAAATAAATTATGTATTTGTAAACTTAGCAAGAGTTTAAGGATATTGTTATGAACATACGTTTAGGTACCTACATTATGTCACTTGATTGGTAAGAAATGGAAAAACATTCCATTTTCCTATTAAATATTCTTAGAAGTTAAAGAAGTTTGCGTTTTTGCAAAATATTACAAGTAACTAGTCTTTTTAGATTTTATTTTTAGAGTTTTGTTGTAGTTCATCATAACGAAGGGATCGTTAAAAATAATTTTGTATTACAAAAGCGTATTAATCTTCAAAAAAATCAAGGATAGGAAGGATATCTATTACGCATCAAACTTTTTTGTATTTTACTACAAAAGGGAACAGGACGGAAGTCAATAAAAGGCACACAATCAGTGAGGTTCAAAGCGGGCCACAGAGGAACAACCCGCAGTCCCGCATGTCCACTTATCTGAGCCTGGTATCACTAAACAAACATTGTAAACAATGCAAACAAACTCCTTGCTATGACTACTCTGTTTGTTACTAAAACAATAACTATTCCTCATCGTTATTTTTTAAACAAACACTATCTATAACAACAATGGCACACGATTGTGATAGACTGGATTGCTGTTTATCTCGATTTCTACTCCAGACTCTTCAACTGCGGAATTCATAAATCTATCTCTGGATTTGCCTACTAAAGATAGAATTTTGACAGTACCCAATACAAGTAATGTAAAATTCCTATCTGTAACAAGGAAATCAACAAGAGCTCGTGGCAAAGTCAAAACCGTGCGGGTCGATCGATCATAAAGTTAAGCAATACTTGGCGAAGTCGGTCCGTGGATTGCTGTGGGTGACCATCTTGTCATAACGAGTTCTTCAGTGTTTCGGAAGGCACGATGAATTAGTGGGTCCCGGCAGCCATTTGTACATCTTTGACAGTCGTTACGGGCAGTCAGAAGCTAGAAAGTCTGACAACCACTCTTACAAATGGGTATTGGGTTGCCCAGGTAACTGGGTTGTGGAGGGCAGACGGGTAGTCGCTCCATGTGAAAAACTGGTTAAAGTGTTTTACAAAGTTAAGCCGACGCCAACATAGTTGGGAAAAGGCTAAGCAGAAGATGAGTAAGGAAATCAACAGATAGATTGTGGACAGCCGTAAAACTGTTAGCAAGGTGTTTAAGGAAATAGCTACTACTTACATACTATGATGTCTCAGAAATCGGAAGATGAATAACAGCGAAAGAAGCTTAGTCAAGTAATACACGTAATGATTATTACTCATGTTTTTTAGTAAAACCGAAGGTGTTATACTGTGCGACACCAGTGATTCATTGATTGACTTACTCACGGTGGACATGTGTAGAAACTGCTAATGGTATTAATATGTTATGTCGGATTAAGTAAATGTCAACTTATATCATTAGAGAATTTATCATTTTTAAAGTCGGTTTCCACGTACATCATTTTTGAGAATTTTAAAGTCATTGTCCAACTCGCCACGGAAGGGCGCTAATATTAGAAGAACCATAAATTCCCAAAATCATGCATCACGTTATTTTCGTTGGAGACGCGAGCTTGCTGCAACATCATTAAAATTGATCAAAATGCATTCGAGAGGAAATGAGAGCGGGCACCAAGTTGATAAAGTGCGACGCGACTAAATATGAGTCACACACACCGCGACTTTTGTTTTATGAAGTTGTTTTAACCTTACCCGCTGTTTCCGTAAGCATGTTAATCAACAAAGCGTAATAGGTCATTACCGCAATGAATCACTGTACCAAGTAAACAGCTGTACTGACATACGCTACAATCACTGCACTTAATGGACATGTCCGATGACTTAACTGCACTTGTACTTAATGCTTAGTTTCCTTTGATGATGACGCGTTCAGTTACACCGAAGTGCACCTACTAGGCTGTTACGTATTTTAACACAAAGAAATGTGTGTAATTCATGTATTTGATATTGCCAATATCGATTTGGTGTAGAAGTTATTGCAATATGAAAATTGACAGAAAATTAAGTATTTGAAAATGTTAACACTGACCGTGCAACAACCTTCAATTTAATAATGTGATATGTTTTCACTGGTATACTTAGGTAGGGGAGACCGGGGACGAACGTAACACTTTGTACTTGTACCTTCATTTCAGGCTGGGTATTACTGTTGTCATAAAATTAATATAACCATGTATAAATTCAGTTTATGGTCTTTAAACTAGTAACTCGATTTTTTATATTGTGATGAGTTTTATAGGAAAAACAGCTACTTAAAAAATAATTGTCCGTTGTTACTTTCGACCACATAGGCAGGTCGAAAGTAACACGTTGTGGGTCGAAAGTAACAAGACATAGTGATTGCTAATGAATATAATATTATACTATATGCTAATGAACAGTTAATAATATTAACTTTTTTAATTAGCTATGACTGAGAATGTTATATAACGTAAGAGTAGACAAATATAATCTGAAAGCTTAGAACTGCTAAGCTATCGGGAATTTCACGTGTTATTGTAAGTCAATCATAAAAGATAGACATATGCTGTCATGGGATATTTTTTATATTATTTTAAGAAGAACATTTTCCTCATACATGATTTCTGTATAGCTTTAACCATTAAGGTTGCATAGGGTTTGACGCATTTGGTGCACTTTTCAACTTGTAAACCATGCTCAAATGGTGAACTTAGCAACTGGTGTACTTCTTAATTGGTGCACTTCGCAAAAGGAGCACTTTTAAAGATGAGTGGAGATTTGGAAAAAAATTGTAAAAATGAAAGAATCTTTAGTAACATGTTACTTTTGTACCCACAGGGCTATGTTACTTTCATACCCGACCACATTTTTGACAAAAAGTGCAACAGAACCTTAAAACGGAACGTGCTACTCAAATATGAATTTAAGCAATGTACAATCACTCTAATCAAAAAGAGATATCCAAACATTCAGAATCCTAGCATCCTTTTAAGACTACGTAAATGCTAAATAAGAAAACGTCGAAAAACTGACTTTTGGTTTGTGAAAACACTTATTGTCCTGTCACTCAGCCTAAAAGCGCGTGGCGCACGCGGCGACTGAATGAAATTAAGAGGATCGCTCCCGGCTATCGTCTGACGGGGGCACAGCGATGTTCGCTTATTGGATAAATCTACAGAGCCTTTGTTACTTTCGACCCGCCGTTACGTTTGTCCCCGGTCTCCCCTACCTACAGACGGCAGTCAACCTACCTGAATCTATAAAATTTTACCAATCGAAAATTAACCTTCAACTATTGTGATAAGGTTGAAAATCTATGAAGAAATTTGACAGATTGAGGTATGTGGATTTGCTGACGTCTGTACGTTTGTACACTATGTAGTATTAATTCAATGGATAACGAACATGCAAAGCTGTTGTTCTTTAATAAAAGCGTGGGTCCGTTTCCTAATTCTATTGACAAATGCAAACCATTCGTGTTTTACATCCATTAATAACATTTCGTCAGCTGTGGGTGTAGATTTAAATAATAAAATAATTGTGAGTGCTAATCGCCATGACGCACCTCCATTCGTAACATAATCTTGAATACCTTGAATAAAGAATTTATAATCAGAGTAAATTAATTCAGATAGTTTTTAAAACGAAAACTTTCTTTTTATAAGCAGTTGTATAATATATAATAATTATTATAAATACATAAGTCGGGTTATTATGGATAAAAAAGTTGATCTAAAAAACAGCAAATGTTTGGTTTCGATATTTTTAATGTTAAGTATTTGAACATTTCAATATTTAGACAACGCACAATAACGCTTTTGTTACAGGATATATTGAAATAGTAACACGATATGGCAATAAATATCACATGAGTCACAATAAGGCAAATTAAACACACTAGTTTGGAATTTGAATTTTAAAAGTAGGTATCATTTTGGTGTAAGTACGGCGCAGACGACTCAATTGCACTTTCTTTACATCTTTCGTAATTAAATTAGTATGTATTTATGCCACTTGACACAAACAACGAATTCATTTTGTTTGCTCCTATTTGATGGCATTAATTAGGGATTTTTACCTTAGTAATTTATCGAAGTATACCTTAGTTGGGCACATACGACAGAAGGTCAACGTACCCGAATCTGTCAAATTTTACCAATCGAACAAAAACCTTCCACTATTGTGATAAGTTTAAAAATCTATTGCAGAAATTTGACAGATTGTGATAGGTTGATCTGCTGGTGGTAGGTACAAAGAATAACCTACGTACATACTTAGGTATAATGTACTAAAATTTAGTTCCGTCCATGACTCAAATGCTTATGTTTACGTCTCGCAGTATAAACACTCGCTCGCGCCACGCCGAGCTATTGCCAACTACTTGCATGTATTCTTCCTAAAAACTGCTAAGAAACAATAACAATCACACGACCACATGGTTCATGTTGAGACAGAGTTTCGTTTCACAGACAATTTACATTCTATTCGTGTTGCAACAACGCTACATTTTGCGGTTGCTGTGCAATGCAATTGAGAACTGCACCAAACATTTTGTGCTCATTGCCAGAGACACTTGAAAAACTAAATTCCATTCAAATTAATGACGTGCCCAAAACTTTAACGTTTTTTACAGACATTAGTTAACATGGGTGTCACGTGGACCCAATGAGTTAGTATCAAGGTGTTAAGTAACTTTATAGCATGTGATAAAATTTGAGAAGGTTATCTTGTTCTTTTGGCCAAACATCATAACTACAGCCTACAGCACAGGAGTTATTTGATTAATAAATAACTCTTAAAGAGTAGTATATTCTTTCATGGGATATGATTACCCAATAACTTCGACCTACATTACTAACGGGAGCAGAGACCTAACGTATACCAAACATTGGTGTTCGGAACTGTTTGCTGGAAGTTCGCCAACATTGAAATGAGTTTACGTAATCGAGGCTTTATTGACGTTATGGTCATGTAACAACTGCAATCATTCATCTTATGCAGTTCTGGGCTGACACAGAAAATAAGGCCTCAACAAGTAGCTACGTAGTATTTCTAAGAAATTATCAGATGCAATTGCCTCTAGCTGTAGGTAATAATTATGATGAACGAGGGCATTAAATGGCAAAAAATTGTCTGTGAACCACAATCTCTTAACAGTCCTGATGAAAAAGTATGTCACATGATATTAATGAAGAGAATTAGAGAACTGTTAGCGACTGTTCGCTGTAACAATATTTTGTATCAAGACAGACATGGTGCCATTGCCGATTTTACTACTTAACAAAAATGACCTCATTCCGAACCTGAAGAAAAAACAAAGTGCTCTAGAAAAATTGGAGCGGAGGGTGAGACTAAAAAATAGGCAGCAACAATGCGTAGCTACCTTTTATCCGACTGTAAAATCAGTTTGCGAAACTTCTATGTAAGCACTAAGTAAATTCCATCTCGTACAATGAAGAGTTATTGACTATTTACGTAGTTCATTCTATTATGAGATCGAGCCATACAAGTCTCGGATTAATTAGGTCCTACACAATTCATTTGAATACTAGCATGGCTAATAAATTTGATAAATAGATTGCGGCCGCAGAGGTTATAGAATTCATTAAAAGCGTCTGGTGTTGTGTGTGTTTAGTGGGCCACTGTAATGGCATTTTATTATGACTGGCCTCATTTCCGTGGGTGTTTATAGGATAGTTCCAAGACATGATGTTTTATTGGGTCGTGACATGAACGATAAGACGATAAACCTGTTTTAAGTAAGTAGGTAAAGATAATTCACGTATATACCAGCAAATAAATAAATACGTAGGTAGGTGTCACAGTCACTCAGTACGGTTACATGTTTATGTTATCGCGAAGTGTGCTGCTAGATACAATGTGCTACTACGATTTTAAATATTTACATAGGAACAATACAACAAAATTGTCGCGTTGAGATGTCATATTGTAGGGTTGCCATGCCCTCGGACTTAGTACAAGACATTAACCTACCTCCATTGTGATAAGGTTGAAAATGGATTGCAGAAATTTGACAGATTGTGGTAACTTGATGTGCTGTTGTCTGTACCTCACCTTTTCAGTTGATATTAATTTGACTCTTCACTAAAACGACCCCTATATTTTCTTAATTCGCAATAATTAATGACAAATTGGCAACCCTAGATAACGTCAATAATAGTCTTTCATATCCGTGTTTTGGACATTGAATATTATTTTAGTTAACAAGTGGGCGTTCATTGTCATTGAAGTTAGACTTGTTTATATAAAATTTACAAAGCAATTAATTTAATTATGGCTTCAATTACGCCACCACGGCACTAACAAATATCTGTCTTGTTATTGTGCGAATAATATTCGAAACAATATTGATTAAATGAGCATCTACGTCGTAAAAACACATGAGTCAAATTGTCCCCCGCAGCGAGAATGTCTGAACCCAAGTCTGAGGCTGGGCATATTATAAAATGGAATGTTCGCTGGGATGTTTTTTTCCCAGACATTTGTGCAGTAGTAGGAAAAATATCTGTGTAGTGTCTTATTTTGTATGATATTATTGAAACTCTTGAGTTGCGAAATTGCGGCAATAATCCGTTCTAAAAGTCTGTTGAATTAGTAGTAAAAAAAAGTGCAGAAATGTCTGCAATTTGTGCCGCAATTTTTGTCATAGTTGGGTAAAATCTAGATGTCTATCAACAATGTAAGTAAAAGTGGTGCTGTAGACATGCATCTAAAAGCCTGCATTTACTGGTGACATGGCAAACTAGTTTAACAAGATCATGAATGCAGGCATCGGCTTTCAACAGATGTGTAAGTCTATGTGAAACACTAGTGTACCTAGGTAGTTAGATGTCAGGGTCCTAATACGTCATTTTGCTGATCATAGTGTTTGAACAATTTGATTAAGTATTTTTGCGTACCTTAATAAATACCAACCTTAATAAATGTCCTATCTATCCGATCTTTCTTTTCAAACTTTCAGCTACTGATTTTATTTTCGATGCTTTTAGTTTCGGTGATAAACAAGTAACAAGAAACCACCTTAGGTTCTGAAACTTTTGTATTTTTATAGACATTAGTTGGCCCAGAACACTCAATACCTAACTGAAATATGTTTTATTCAAGAATCCAACCCCCGAAACGCAAGGCAGTGCATAGACGTTGCGTAGCCACTAACCGCATCTTAGTATTCTAAACATGGAGAACATAATGACGAGATTTAAAATAAAATATTCGATTTATGAGTCTAGACTTTTAGAACGGCCTCTTACCTTGAAATGACATCCCAGACAATGAGAATCGTCTACCCGTTGCCATAATGTCATATTTATAACCACGACTGCACCTGTAGGTACACACCTTAAATATTTTGTTGGTAAATTAATTTATCTAGAAACCATTCTATCAACTATCGCTTATGGTTTTAGTGAAACATAAGAAATGTTAGTGAGGATTTTGTTGCGCCACTCGCTTCCCGTCAAAACATAGAAAGCGATGAAGGGTTTTTAAAGAGCTCTCATATCGAAGTCTTCTCCTCTTTGTCTTATTACTGTTCCTATGTTTATTTTGACGAACATAAATGGGTGATTTTCAACCTTGACGATTTAGATTTTGAATATCGATTCAGGGTCTCAAACAATCAAGTCGATTTATAAAAATTAAAGTAGGATAGTACATACAATGGTAATAAAACATTACATTAGGTAGGTACATAGTAGGTAATAAAACCTTTATCTCAGAGATACGACTATCGGCAATTAGCGTCAAAATTACATAATAAATAACCAACAAACACGAGCGTTAATAAATGTGTAGGTAGGTATTTGTGTACCTAAGGTAGAATCTCGTAGATATCTTGAAAGGATATGATAAATCATAGTTTTATGCTTCCCGTGGCATCAACTAGTACCTATCTGTATCCAGTGGCGTAGCTAGGTAATCGCGGGCCCCTGGGCAAATAGAAAAATGAGGCCCCTTAAAGGAAAAAAGGAAAGGGATATGTAACATGCGCGAACAGAGCGAGCATTTTTTTTAGTTTTTTGAGTAAAAAGACGAGCGCTAAATGTTTGGAAAGTCGGGTCGCAACTCGCAACCTGTTTTTATTAGGGTCACTGTGCCGGTAACGCGACCACCTCTAGTAACGCGACCACTTGACGGGTTGAGTCTCTTTAATTAAAGATAATAGCTAATTTTCAGGAGAAAACAATAAATAGTAAGCATTTTATTGTAATTGAATACTTATACGATAAGAATGTCATAATTTTGATCATTACCGATTCACCCAAAACAAGAAAATAATGGTATTTAGTTTGCGGAATGATACAGTAGTGAGTCGAACTATCGCGTAGTGCAAAAGAAATAGCGCGTCGGTCGGCAAATAAAGATAAGTTTTATTACTTTATATTAATGTTACATTTGGTCAAAAAGCATAATTACTTCAATAATAGAGCTATGCTTCATATTAAGTTGTAATTTTGCCATTTTTCATCTAAAATTTAATTTTAATCCTGTGGTCGCACTACTGAATTACGTATTTATCTAATACGTTAGATAGCGGCCACGTGGTCGCATTCTAACACTTGAAGCTTTATATTATTTTGCTTATATTGATGAACTTAATGATGTTTTTGTGACTATACAATTTAGAAAGTAGTGTTATACGAGCATAAAGATGCGTCCCTTCAGTTAACGACCACACGTTTTCTTAGTAAAACTTGGTTTAATTCACTCACTAAAATCGCGGTCGCAAACCAACTCGTCTTTTAAAACTGCGATGTCGTTTTGCGACCGCTCCAATTTTGTATGAACGAAATTGGCCATACACTGAAAAAACTGGCCGAGTGCGAGTTGGACTTGTGCACGAAGGGTTCAGTACCTAGAACTAGTCAAAATACAAACATTTTTCGGCAAGAAAAAAATAACTTTGTTCTTCATACAAATATATGAATAATAAAGTTATAATTTGAGGTTTTAAAAAAGTGATATATCAAAAAGACTGCTGTAACACGTTGAAAAAATTTTTTCTAGAAAGTTTATATAGAGTACTACTTTTGAGATTTTTTCATATTTTCTAAACTTACAGTTTAAAAGTTAAAGGGCGCCTATTTTTCGGCTTTTGGAGCAATTATTTTCAAAAATATTAACAGAATCAAAAAATGATTTTAGTAAACCCCTATTCATTTTAAAATAACTATCCAACGATATGACACGTTAGGGTTGGAATGAAAAAAAAAGGCCCCACTTTATTGTATAGGGAAGAGCACCCTACAAACATTTTTTCTGCATTTTGTCGCCGTGGTTGGAAAAACATATTGGTACGATTTCATCTCTCTAGCGCTAACAATTATGAGATTATCCGCGGAACGGACGGACGCGGACGGACGGACGGAATGATAGACAGACATGGCGAAACTATAAAAGTTCCAAGTTTACTACGGAACCCTAAAAAGCTATAAACACATATTCAGAAATCAGAATCCGACCACAGGTGATTATTTAGTAACCGAACTGAGTGAAAAAGATCTTGGTTTCGAAGCAAAACGAGTAGATATACTTACTATAACTACTATTTGTGTACATGATTATATAACTTTTTTAAATC
The DNA here is from genome assembly GCA_002382865.2 of Heliothis virescens. NCBI lineage: Eukaryota > Metazoa > Arthropoda > Insecta > Lepidoptera > Noctuidae > Heliothis > Heliothis virescens. The sequence goes on from NWSH02000556.1 coordinate 6,362,103, forward strand.
ATGTTTGATTTATTCTGGTTAATAAATATTCAATTAACATAAACATTGATTTAATATGAATATTTTATATAGTGGTCGCTAACTGACTTAGCAGTGGTCGAAAACTGAAAAAAGTGGTCGCAAACTAGCGTTTTGGCCAGTTTTGAACATTTTCGATCATATTTAAAAATATGTTAATGGAAATCGTTATTTTATTACTTATTCCGTAAATTGACAATATTTAGGATTCATCTACATAGACAATATCAATTTCAAGTATAGATAGGATATATTTTCACGCATCCAAAGCTGGCAACTCCACTAAGTGGTCGCCAACGGGCACAGCGACCCTATTTATTGTAAAAATGAGAGTAACTTTGAAAAGTTCAGGGGCCCGTCAGGTAGGTACATTCAAGGGGCCCCCTGAGCTTGGGGGCCCCGGGGTACTGCCCCGGCTAGCCCCTTCATAGTTACGCCACTGCGTCTGTATCTATAGCAGTTGTTTGCTAATGAAATAAGGGGACACATGGCCTTGGTTGTGCCACTCTATTGCACAGTAGTTCAGCGTACATACGTAGGAACGTATTACCTACTGGCTATAGATAGGAAATTAGCATTATTTTACGCTTTACACATTAGACGGACAGGTCAAGGCGTACTTAGCTAATTAGACATGTTTGTATTTTCTACGTCATAGATACAAAATAAATAAATGTGTAGGTAATACAGCCAGGAACTGCTTTTTATGTTGGTATTATCTCTGATGATAAATAATTTAATGAATATTACTTATCATACTATTACGAGTTTCTTGGTAGTAGATTGGGTTTTATCTGATACCAGAAGCGCAATGAACCGTCAAAGTAAATATGAAATATCCACTTTGTAGGTAGTAGGAACCACGCCCAAACAGTGGTTTCGTAGATAACCAGGCTAAGCATTATAAAATGATGCAGGTAAGTCTGCGTTACCATAACGAACAAAGTTTAGATGTAGGCAGATTGATAAATATTGACGTGGGAAGAGGAAACTGTGTCATCGAGATTAAATTATTTGAGAAATTATAAATATAGGTAACTACTTAATCACATCATTAAAAAATGTATAGATATCTCTTCTATGTACCTATGTAGGTACGGTCAGCAATAAAAGTCCGTTGCATGCAATTGACCGATTTAATGAATTTGTTGCTGACCTTACCTGCATAAACTTATGTATACGTACAGTCTATCAGTGTTCATAAAGTCATCGACATCTTCAATTTATTTTCTTGTAATCATAATCTCATCTTGTTTCTAATAGGTACCTACCTTCATCTAATAGGTGAACATCCATGTAGTAGGCGTAGACTAGGTACCTATTAGTACATACTTAGATACTTTGTTTAATACTTTCAATAACAATATTCGCTCAATGAATGTAACTAGGTGAAATACGTGAAACTGGTGTACGTGATCCCCATATCAACAAGTCCTTAGTCATGTTGGCATGACCAAACACAACGCCAGTCACTCGAAGGTACCTAATATGAAGCTACTACGAAACTACCCGACATGACACAAAATTAAATTAATTAATTAATACTTACCTGATCGCTGCCAGCAGTAGCCATTATGTCACCTTATTTATATCGTATAATGAATACAAATTAATGTTAAGTAGACTTTTATATCGGTGACATAACTCGTCGTCATAAGGTCCATTTATAATTCATATTTAAAACTTTCATTCGTATGCAGGTGAAATAGTGATAGGTACTACGAGTATAATACATCTATGTATACTTATATACTTATCTATACTAATATTATAAAACTGAATTGTTTGTTTGTTTGTTTGAACGCGCTAATCTCAGGAACTACTGGTCCGATTTGAAAAAGTCTTTCAGTGTTAGAAAGCCCATTTACTTTTTATCTGGGTGCGCGCAGTAGTTCCCACAGGAAAGCGGGTGAAACCGCTGGCAGAAGCTAGACATATTGATTACTAGCTTTAGCCAGCTGTTTCACCCGGATGAACTTTTTCCCGTACCCAGACAAAATATGTAGGTATAGTCTTATATGTGACTCGGGGATAGTTTAGCTACCCATTATTAGTGAAAGAACAGTTTTAAAATCGGTCCAGTACTCACTTTTTGAACCAATTCTTTAACTAATGCTAGTATAGATAAAAAGCATTTTCGGGCTTTACGTAAACGTGTAAATATCATCATTTGTTTCTTCAATTCTTCATACAAGTAGAGCTGAGCGAAAGTGGCATATTTAAACGTATATAAATTAGCATTCCCGGTACATGACACTGAATAACGTAACGGTCATTCGTACCATTATGTGACATAGAATGTATGTCTTCTTTCTAATAGGTATGTTACGAAGAACTTTCCTTATTACGACTTCTATTGTAAACTATAAATTGTGAGTCTGTATATCATATACTTAATATACTTACAGACTACCCACAATTTATAGTTTCCGCTTCAGCTGTCTAGAAAATATGTTTTTGATATCGAGTATGTAGGTACAGACGACAGCACATCAAGTTACCACAATCTGTCAATTTTCTGCAATAGATTTTCAACCTTATCGCAATGGCGGTAGGTTAATATTTGATTGGTAAAATTTGACAGATTCGTATACGTTGACCTGCTGTTGTCTGTACATACTCGTACGTAGACATCAGTTACCTATACACTACAGTGCATTTTGTGCATAATAAACAATATTATTTATCAGTAGTCAAAATACGTTAGGTTCAAAAAAATATCTGAAATAAATTTCTTCTTCTAGGTTCTCAAAAGTTCGCAGTAACGCCTACTAATCGATATTTTCTTTGTTTTAGATTCGATGAAGGTCGCGATGGTTACCTAGACTTGACGGAGGTGAAACGAATGATGGAGCGGTTGGGTGCACCACAGACACATCTTGGACTCAAAGCTATGATATCAGAGGTTGATGAAGATGGAGATAACAGAATAAGCTTCCGAGAGTTTTTACTCATTTACAGGTAAGCATAATTTCCTGTGGTAATCTTTTTGCGTCAACACCCAATATGGTCGACATTCCTCTATTATTTGTTGTCGTTAGAGAAATGCCCTGCTTTATAGATCAATCCAAAATATGTAATTAGTCTTTAGTAATTAGTCGTTAAGTGTGGTCATTATTTTGACCACGTTTGGCACGAGAGGGCAATACGGATTGCTTTGCCTTAGGCATAACTATGGTCTCTAGCGAGAATGCTCTTTATAGTACCAATGTTTAAATCGTTGTTTAATTTAAAACCGAATTATTAGTTAGCAAGTAGGTAGGTACCTCGTTACTGCATCGATATTTACCGCACCGTTAGGTACGAGCAAAAATAGCTATTTGCTATTTAGCAACAACAATGGTTTTGGATAGGCAAATAACTGGGAAAAATTGGGGGAAAACACATAAGCCCGTGATTATTTAAAGTTGTTGTTTTGTACTAGTTTTAATTGGGGTTCCATGCTATCCTGTAATTGCGTGGCAATCGGGAAAGAACCATGGGGCCTCACTGAAACAATAATATTAGGTACATACACGCAACGTTACATTTGTTTACATTGGGATTAAAGTTGACTCATAGTAAGCCAGTATTTAGAATTAAAATTGAACATGTAGGTAGGCATACGAACTAGAATAACAATAGTTCTGTGCTATAGCTGATCGATAAGTCGCAAGCACGTGTTCGACTCCCGCAA
>NWSH02000556.1:6421418-6434915 GCA_002382865.2 Heliothis virescens
AATCACATAAGAAAATCGTCCATGAAAAAATATCCTTAAATTTTTTTGATGTGTGTATGTTGATGCTTATTTAGTAAAAGGTAATTTAATATACTTACTCTAAGGCCTGAAACTACGTTAAGCGGGCACGCACACGATTTCATCCAAAGGTGCTACGTGCGTGCTTCAGTGAAACCATGTCTCTTTTCAGGCCTAAGACCGCTGGTAAGTAATACCTACTTAGCCACAGTTAACATAAGTAATCAAAACAGATTCTCTACTAAGAACAGATAAAAATGGATTTATTATAGTAAGTTGGTGATTTAATTCGTGGAATTCATAAAATTATCTAGTTTCAAACATACCAGTACAATGGAAGCAGTAAAACTTGTTGAGTAACAGTTAAGTATGTGCTCTATCTATTCTAGCAAATTGAAAAAAAAAAGCTGCACTGATAAAGGAAAATAACTAAACGTTCATACGTGTTAACATTTTGAAACTGTAACAAATCGCTCGCGGTTTCATTACGTCAAGTCTAAGTAATAGAAAAGGTCTTTAAATTATGTATTTCTATAGAAGATCTCCGATTCTGAGAAGTTCAATATTTATGCTTAAAGTTAAAAATAACTAGGTAAACATTATAAGGTACAGACGACAGCCCGTCAGCCTACCACAATCTGTCAAATTTCTTGAATAGATTTTCGACTTTTTTACAAAAACGGAAGGTTAATATTCGGTTGGTAAAAGACAGATTCAGGTAGGTTGACCTGCTGTCGTGTGTAGGTACTTAAATAATAATGATCTTTCTGTTTACTTAACATTCTCATTGAAAAGTCATGACATCAAAGGAAGTTTAAATAGACGTAAGTACTAAAATATCGGAGCTTCATCCAAACCTTTTGAAACTATATAAAATAACTATCAAATTACTCGTTGCAAATGCAATTATGCTAATTAATATCAAAATTATCCGCAATTAAGGTCAAACAGGTTTCTTACGAAATCGTTTACAATCCGAGATAAAATCTTACAGTCGAAAATAAATGTGTTATCTGATGTTTTTTAAAAATAGGAATCTAATTATTAGTAGATAATTATTACGTTGGGCAAAATGGAGGATATTTTCAGTTCAGAGGTAAAACTACTAAAGACTCCTTTGTGTAGTTTTGCTATATCCAAGACATGCAAATCTACCAATAGAAATATTTCAAATTTCAAATGAATTATATCTGCAACATTTCTCGGTCATTGAACTCTCTACATCAGCAGTATGAATCGAAAGAAAAACTAGAGAATAGATATTGGAGAAAATAAAATGTTGAAGTATTTAGAAGAATATATAAATGCTTTTCTCCTTGTGATTATCTCAAAATGCAAACAGGGACAAAGCTTGTTACCATTCTTTTCCTGTAGAAAGTAGAGAGTGTTTTAATAGATACAGCTTTTTATTATAAGCAATGAATTATAGTGAAGTTTATGGATCCACGTTACCATGAGAGATATAGGATTAGGGTAAAGTAAGATAAAAGTACACCATAACGTACTCTACAGTGGTCAGGCGGCTGAATTTTGGGGACCTGATATAAGTATAAGGAAAAATTATGCTTTTAAGCAACACTTCACTATCCCATTATTAAAATCAGTCCCTGCTTCAGTGCGCACGAAAGCTGCATAACGAATTTTCATGAAGTTTTTCATCAAACAGAATTTTCGTAAGGAAGGTTGGTTTAAGTAAGTATATGTATAATCTCCACTCGTGCAAAACGGGGACAAATATTATCTATCCTAATACCCATATAATAAAGATGAAACATTTCATTGTTTGTTTGTGAAAAGGCTAAAGGCTTCAAAACTACTGAACCGATTTGAAAAATTCTTTCACTGTTTGAAAGAAACATTATCCCCGAGTAACGTAGGCTATATATTATCCGGGTACGGGCAGTAGTACCCACGGGACGAGAGTGAAACTGCGAGAAAATTATTAGATCTAAACGTATAATAAAACAGTAAGAAAATCGTGTCTGTACATATTTTTTTTTTACAAAACAAAATATGTAGAGTTATTAAGAAAAAAAATGAAAAAAGAGCAAGAATTCGACAAAAAAAAAATTGTCTGTTTGTATGCTTGTATATTTGTATGTTTGTCTGTCTGCACACGCTAATCTCAGGATCCACTGGGCGGATTTTGATGAAACTTGGCAGACATATAGCTTATACATATATCAGAATAACATATAGGCTACTCTACTTTTTATTCAGGTAGGTACGAGAATTTTCCTCGTAAATAAATAAATACGAAGTCTTACCGCTGCAAGTCCACTAACAAATCTGACGGCGACGAGCACCATGTAATGCAGCCTCGCCGCCTGAGGACTCAGTATCGTCAGGATAGCGATGAGCAGCATCGTCACGAACACCAGCTTCCTCGGGCCCCAGAACTCGGCCGCCGTGCCTCCGACCAGGCAGGAGATGGAGTATCCCCAGAAATATCCTGAGAGGACGTAGGCTTGCTGTTGTGCTGTCCAACTGAAGGTAACCACGCCATCTGGCTGTTGGAAACAAAATTATGGTTTAATGGTTACTGAAACATTATGAGAGACAAAGCGTTAAATAAATATACATAAAGCTACTTATAATTTATAAATTATGATACTAGACGATGTCATGTATGTCATATGAATATGTGTGTTAACCCATTTTTGACGGTTTCAATTTATGTGCTACATTCTTCAAAGACAAGCAGATTTCTTGTGAGCACAAATTCAGATTTGTTAGAACAGTTGAATACAAGTTGGGTCAGCATCCTAATACATGTTGCGGAAGAATCTGGATTCCCGCGGCCTCGCGCGCTCGTGCGAGGAGAGACACCGGGTAGGTTTTAGCCGGTAAGAGTCCGGCACGCCCCTCCGCCTCTCCCCAGGCGGAGGATGGCCATGAGGATTTCTCCCCGTCAAAAAGAAAAACAATCCTAATACGTAGATATACCTACATACCTGAAAGTCCATCAATCGATTTTAAAGTTTCGAGAACTTGTTATTTCGAGAGTAAACGAATTTAAGTTGGTAGCTTGTACTGTAATCAAGCTCTGGAAACTACCATGTCGAAATTAACTTTGTGTAGGTCAGTTCAAATATATCTGAATTTAACGTTTCCGTTCACGCAATATTACTATTTACTATTACTACAGTTATTATTTAAGAAATCGTTGTTAAACGTAACATGCTAGTAAAGATATTTTTATAGTGAAAAGTACGCGAGTGCGAAATGATTATCTTATCGCATAGTTAAGCCTTTTATTATTGTTTACCTCGCTACTGTCTTGTTTGAAGTACTTATGTGCAGTAATAAAAACTCATATATTTGTGTTTACATCGTAAATAAACGTTTACGTACAAATATGTATATATTAAAATGTATATCAAAACAAGAAGGATATAACGTAATGTTTTGATTACAACACCCAATAATTTATTATCAGGGGGCACGGCAGTGCCCCCGCCAAGTCAAGCAGAAAAGCGGCACGGCCGTACCATCCTTTTCTCGAAGCAATTCAGGCTATTTTCGACCCCCTATAATTTCGTTGTGGATAAAACAAGAAGCCTGAATTTTCAGTAACTAATTAGGCATTGTATAAATACGGTGTATTTATAATTTCAGACAATTTGAACCAGTAGTTTTAGAATGACAACTTGTTAAAGTTTCTGAATTTTGTCACTCACTGACTCACCGATCATCAAAAGTCTAAGGCACTTCTGGCAGACATAGAAGCTTCAAATTTAGAATACATATAGAGCTTAGTGTCCTTATTATGGGAAAACTTAAAAATGTTGTAATTTCGGTCCAGTTTTCTAAATACACTAACTGCATGAATAACTTTGTAATCCTATATAAATGTATAGGATTACAAGGTTACATTTGCAGTTAATGAATCATTACTGTACAATAGAAAATAATAGGTGTAGATAGATACCTACTATATGAGGCATAACGGGAGGGGGTATAGAGTGGGTAAGGGTGTGTTTAGCCCATGAAACTGAACAACATACCCGTGGGAAAATATGTTGAATTATGAAAAAAAACGTTTTTCCATACATTACATATTCTACATATGTTCCAAGAGAAAAGTTGTTCAGTTTCCTAGGCTGAACACACCCTTTACGTGTCTTTTGTATTATGTAAAGATAAATTCTACAAAAAGAAGTGAGATGCCATTAAAAACATCCTGTAAAAAACCCAAGTCTCGCAGCTCAGTCTCTCTACCGTAAAAAGTTGTGAGATCCATGTAATACCAAGTCGGTTAATCTATTTAGTCTCTACTTAAAGGACCTTCTGTCTAAAGTTATTACATACGTTTAACAAATAGAACGACTTGGCCATCGCATGAAAACACAATGAATATTACAATTATATTAGATTCTTTAGTCTGTCGCGCCTCACGCGATAGAAATTCTCGAAACCAATTCAGTACTCTTGTTCGCCATTGAAATTTCAGGAGATTATTTAAGATACTCACCTCAATCATCATATTCGGAAGGACTCTGGTGAGGAATTAGGTTGCTGGCCCGTCGTGCTATGTAACCAAATCATGCTATGGCCAAGTCGGTCTATTTGTTAAACGTATGTAATAACTTAAGACAGAAGGTCCTTTAAGTAGAGACTAAATAGATTAACCGACTTGGTATTACATGGATCTCACAACTTTTTACGGTAGAGAGACTGAGCTGCGAGACTTGGGTTTTTTACAGGATGTTTTTAATGGCATTTAAACTATACTTTTAATACTTAAAGACGAAGAAATTGACTAACAATGATCAATAGGTACTTATTAAAGAAAATTTTCAGGACACACCTGCGCAATTCACTACGAAAAATTGCAAAGATAAAACGGTAAACAAAGTAAAATACACGTTTACGAATAGTTATATGAAATGAGTTCGAAACATTTGAATGAAAACCCTATGCAATAAATTCAGTGGCTTCATTTAACGTAAGGAATGATGAACACTGTTTCATATACAGGCGACATCAGATCAACCTATCCGAATGTGTCAAATTTTACCAATCGAATATTAACCTTCCACTGTTGTAATAAACTTGAAAATCGATTGCGGAAATTTTACAGTCTGTACAATCGAACAATTTGATTCTTGACCCACCATGATCTTATTTTTCTCTGGCAATAATGCATTAAGGTTGAAATTCGCTTAAATATACATTTCCATGGTGCCGATCCTATTATCTGTCATTTAATTACAACGAAAATTGTTTTTTATATTCTCCATCTTTGTCAAGAGTTTAGGGCGTTTTCAGACTGGCGTATTGTATGCACGTAAACAAGATTCGTCTTTAAGCGCACGTAGGTACCGCGTATAATCACGGCTTTTTCAAAACTATAGACAGGCTGTTTTAGCAGTTTCAATAAATTTTTAAACAAAGGTGGTTTTTAGGTGGGTCATGAATCAATTGGTTTGGTGGTTTTTTTTTCAGAGATCTTGTTTACAGTAGCTACCCGAGAACCAGTTAGGTACTTTATTGATTAGGAACAAGTTATTCAAGGGCACTGCCTGTCTTGTATGCCAATGATCTCTGAAATATCAGGTTAGTGGAAATCAAAAATAAAGCCTGTATATACCTAATTTGCGTTCGAAATGCAATACGATGTCCACATCTCGTTCTATTGGAACAGAATCCTACTATTAATATTGAAGACGAAAGTTTGTATGTATGTATGTATGCATGTTTGTAACTCTCTCACGCAAAAACTACAGGACAGATTTTGATGATACTTGGCAGTAGTATATCTTATTTATCAAAATAATATATAGGCCACTTTTTTTTGGGGTACGGTCAGTAGTTTCCTCGGGAAGCGGGCAAAACCGCTGGTAGAAGCAAGTTATACTAGGAATTATTTAATATTAGGAACAGTTAAAAATATTACCTGTCGCAGTTCTCGCTTGGTGACCACGGTAGTGTTATATAACGATGTATCGTTTGTCACTATGGCCTCGCACTCGCTTTTCACCCTGTGAATTATAATGAAATCACTATTGAGTTGGTACCTACATAAATCGGTCTTACTAAACTATTTGATTATAAATACGTGTTCCGAGTACGAATATTGACCTAGTATGGTAGGTTGGTAGATGGAACTCGGATGGCATAAATCACTTCACACTCTGGGTCTCAAGTAATTAATAAATCAATCAAGTAAATAATAGGTAAATGTATGCTCAACAAGGACTGTGTATGCCTTTGGCTAATAGGCGAGATTTGTAAGGCAGTCAAAGGTAGATTATTTCATAATTTAATAGAAAATTATCATAATATGTTTATTTACTCATTTCGTCAAGATATTTTAATCAAAAGACAAATAATGTAGTTTTTATAACATGTGATGATGGCCTCCGAGCCGATTATCGGCCACGGCGGCTGTTCTCATATAAGGAGATCAGCCAGCTGCGCAGGACATATTATAGTGCACAAGCATTTGCGCAGACACAGGTGCACTCCCTATTCCCTCACTCTCATAACCCGATGGGACGGCAATCCGACACGACCGGTGAGAGATCAGGCGCAGGACCGACATTAACGTGCTCTCCGATGCACGGGTGTATCAATCACCAACTTCCAACTCCGGGCTGCTTTGTGAAAGTTTCTAAAACCCACAAAGCGATTTCGGCCCGTCCCGGGAATCGAACCCGAGACCTCGTGATCAGCAGTCGGCTATGCGACAACTAGACCAACGAGGCAGAGGCATGTAAGAATGATAAGAATTCCTCGTGTTATTTTGCAGGTTTGGCAACAAAATCCGAATGCGCAGACAGAAAAACAGACGTGTGATGTAATTGTAACATACTTAAATAAGATATTAAGGATAATGTCTGCAAAATTCAAAATATCAATTAAAACAAACATGTAAGCCACTTTTAATACGTAATGTTTGCACATATTTTTCTATCTTTGTCTGCGTCCATTTTGCAATTAATTCTTATTCCACATGAACATCTTTGTGACGTCATTGTGGAAACGTCTTTTCCATACAGACAAAGTATATAAATGTTTCAAAATACTACCTAAAGCTATTCTAAGAATAATTTTTAACCTACGAATTGACAAGCCAGAAAAAAATTAAACAATTGCGGGTGGGGCCTCCCTCCTAGCTAAATAAAGTAGCCTATAGCCTTCCTCGATAAATGGGCTATCTAACACTGAAAGATATTTTCAAATCGGACCAGTAGTTCCTGAGATTAGCGCGTTCAAACAAACTCTTCAGCTTTATAATATTAGTATATAAGTAGATATGTAATATATATATGTTAGTAAAAGCAGTATTACCGTAATAACATGCATCATTTACGTCAATAAGTATTATCGCATAAGTATAAATAACACGTGAATTATTCAGTGCGCAAATGAAAGGAGAATGAGTGAAATGAACCGTAACCGATATATCAATTTGTTTCACGTCTCACTTGCGACTTATTTACAGAACCTTTCATGAATAATGTTCTTTAGGTACAGAAAACAGCAAGTCAACGTATACGAATCTGTCAAATTTTACCAATCGAACATTAACCTACCTCCATTGTGATAAGGTTGAAAATCGATTGCAGAAATTTGACAGATTGTGGTAACTTGATGTGCTGTAGGTACTTTGAAACTATATTTTCATGTCATTTTTTAAACTCATTCAGGTATTGATTCATATACCTACATATTTTCTTTGATGTATTTTAGTATTTGTTGTTATATCGGCAACGAAAATAAATGATTTGTGAAAATTTCAGTTTTCTCTCACGGTTTGTGGGATACAGCCTGGATACAGAGAGACAAGTAGACAACGGAGTCTTAGTAATAGAGTCCCGTTTTACCCTTTGGGTACGGAACCCTAAAAACAGGTGGCCACCCATATCTGGCAGAGGATACAAGATCCATAGACAGACAATATGCAATATCCAAGATCAATTATTATTGTACTTACTACTGATTATTCATGTCAATTAAATCCCACCAAAAACATTCTGTAAAAAACTAGCCAATTCTCGCTGAAGCTGCTTGTTTATCTCTAAAAAGTAATGAAATCTAGACAAAGTCGTGCTGAGTCTAAGGATTCTTACTACGATTTCTTTACTATTATTATAGTTAGTACTATATGCCTGGCCGTTGATCATTCTTTAAACGTTAGTGAGTACAAGTCAACGGCCAGTCATATAGCATTAACTATTATAGTAAAGAAATCGCCGTAAGAATCCTTAGACTCAGCACGACTTTGTCTAGATTTCATTACTTTTTAGAGATAAACAAGCAGCTTCAGCGAGAATTGGCTAGTTTTTTACAGAATGTTTTTGGTGGGATTTCACTTCTTTTTGTAGAAATGTGAGCTTATTGATATCTACCTAAGGCGTTATGTTGATTCCTCTAATAGTTTGGTTGGGCTTTTGTGTTTTCTAATCAGGGTCACCAGGTACTCCAGATCTTCGATTATCCTAGTTTTTATAGTTTTCCTTATATGTGGTCATTAAATCCTAACTCTGTTCCAAATTTCAGCTCTCTGACTTTATTGGAAGTACTAGTTCTATTTTGATGATCATGAGTGAGTGAGTGTCGAAAATACGAAACTTTGCTTTCGCTTAACTTCGAAATTAAATGACTTACAGACTTGAAATTCTGGGTTTTACGTATGTGATTATAGCTTTCTGGATGATGAAAATTTCGGCGTTCTGGTATTATCCAGAGGTTCTCAAACAGAGGCCTGAAAATGCGTCGAAATGGTTCCAGTAAAGGATGGTACGGCAGTGTTTGCTTTGCGCTCGACTTGGCGGGGGCACTGCCGTGCCCCCAAATTCCTAACGCAACTGTTAATAACTTGACATCAGTTAAAACTCACGTGATACGTAAACGTTAGACAACTATTGGCCAATTTCACAGGTCCCAGATAGAGTTCTAGATAGCTATCTGACAGAATATGCCATAGAAAAGTTGTCAAAATTAAAAACATTTCGATGGCACTATGTGTCAGATATCTTACGGCCGTTCCCAATAACCTATCTAACTCTGGATTTGCTTACCAGAGATAGGACATTACTTGTATGGGACTAATATCAAAATTCTATCACTAGTAAGCAAATCCAGAGATAGACAGAATATTGATTTCCGCAGTGTATCTGTAACCTGTAACTGGTCGTTAACGTTATGTATATGTTTATATGTAAAGGTTATAAATATAAAACTCTTTCGAAAGGAAAGTATTAGCGTGTTAAGATTATTAAGAGTGCCGTGAGAATGAAAAGCACGTGTCTGGCCACGCGTATCTAACCGATGCAATTTGAAGCGTTGGATAACAAACTCGACCTCACGTGTTCAACGCACATTTTAATATGCACATTTAATTTTTGTCAAGGTCTAAAACTTATGAATCATATGTTCGACGTGTTAGAAAATAATCTGGTAATTTACGTGTTTCATAAAAATAATATAATGAAATACTATTTCGTTGAAAGGACTAAAATCTTCTTTTGAAATCGCGGCCACGCTTTCTGCAGATTATAACTACCAATATATCTGTCGATTTGGTTATTAGGAACTAAAGATATGAGTTCGCAAGTTTTTAATGAATTTGAAACAATACGTTTTTCTTAATCACTCAAGTGGATCGAGTCAGGAATGGGTGTATAAGAGGAAGTTTGAAAGTGGCACCGGTAACCGAAAAATTATGCGGAAACTGGCTGGCATGGCATGGGCATGTGATGTGGAGGAATGAGGATCATATGTGAGGAAGGTTTTGAGCATGAATGTGGATGGACTGTGTGAAAGTCGATATGGCTAGGAAGAATATTACTTGTGAGATGACGGCAGATAGAACAGAACGGAAGAGGGAAAAATGCTGCGCCGACCGCAAATAATTTAGGATAAGGGCAGGGAGAGGATGATTGCCAGCTTGAATAAAATTTCAAATGAACCCATACAACGTAACATGTTTTTCTACCATATATTTTTATAGGTACACTCGGTTACAATGAATTAGACACAGTTTTTGTAATCTACATCCATACCCCTCGGGTGCAGTTAAAAGCAAACTTCAACCATTAACAATATAATTGGCAAATGATCATTATTCGTAATTGCACGTTGTACATTGAAATTGGCTTTTTATGCGAAACTACTTGGATATAACAAATAAAGTGGCACGTAATAAACAAAGGTGTTATTACGAGTAAAGTGTCCTTAAGAATGTGAACGTGGGTGCCTGGTAGCTGACATTATATTATATGTGTACTAACATGTTACGTATAAAGTTGTTTTTGTTTTTTTTATACGATTAATTCTTATTGTATATCTTAAAACTAGCTTCTGCCAGTGGCTCCGCTTGTGCGAAAATTAAAATCCTGTTTTTTCCCGTTCCCGTGGGAATATCGGTAAATCTTTTCTTAGCGGATGCTTACGTCATAAAATCTACCTGCATGCCAAATTTCAGGCCGATCCCTCCAGTAGTTTGGATAGATCACTATGTTAGCTTTTGAGTTTTGAATTATACATATATAGATTATTTTTTAACGGGTTTCGGTAATTAATAATTAAAGAAACGACTAATGCAAAAAGTTTAATTTTCTGTAACTTTCTCTGTTTTTTACACGTGAGAACCTGTAATTGGATCTGCGTTACTCATGTTACTGTTAATTTAATATTACAGCTATTGGTTCTCTTTTAAATAAATAATAGATATATCACAAGCTGTAATGATTTTGACAGTAAAATATGAATGTATTTTATATTTTTGCTTGAATTGCTTGTAACCTAGTTTATTATATTATTTGTCTGCCGATAGACAGACATACATAAGTTGTGTAGTTGAATACCTTTGAACTGATTTATTTACTCATGTTTAACGATGCAGTCTGATGCACTTGATATAGTTTGCACGACAATGCGGTCATTCTAATCGAACTTTACGCATCACTAGGTTTAACCATGGATTTTACTAAGTAAAAATATATTATTAGATATTTATACGTTTCCCCGTAGATATAACTAGATTATTATTTGCATTTTCAGACAAATCTTCGTCAAGCTTTCCATCCCACCAAAACTACTGAACCGATTTCAATGTAAGGTACAGACGACAGCAGGTCAACGTATACGAGTCTGTCAAATTTTACCAATCGAACATTAACCTTCCACTATTGTGATAAGGTTGAAAATCTATCGCAGAAATTTGACAGATTGTGGTAACTTGATGTGCTATCGTCTGTAGCTACACAGATACTTTAGAACTCAACATAGGTTACTTTTCACCCGGTTACGGAAAATGGATGTACATCCCAAATGAAATTGGGAACAAGGCAGGAAGATGAAGATACGGAAAGTCGATGTGCGGGGAACAGCAAATTTTCCCATGTTTTAAATAAAGGATACGCAAGACAAATTCTTCTAGTCATCCCTACTAATATTATAAATGCGAAAGTAACTCTGTCCGTCTGTCTGTTACGCTTTCACGTCTAAACCAGTGAGCCAATTTTGATGAAATTTGGTACAGAGATAGAATAGACCCTGAGGAACAACAGGCTACTTTTTATCCGGGTACGGGAAATACTTCCCTCGGAATGCGGACGAAGCCGCTGGCAGAAGCTAGTATTCAATAATTTTGAGTCGAGGAAATGTATTTAGCATTTGATTAAGGATTTACCGTCTGTACAATTTATTGATAAAGTCAACATTCATAGTGGCTTAGCACGATACACGATGTAAGTGGCTAACTTTAATCACGTATATTTGCATAATGATATTTCCCATCCACGATGTTTTTCCCCGTTTTATACATTCAAATTACTTGCCAAAAACTGGTCGATTTAATTGCTGGGAACTAATCGACTCTTATCTGCGTTGGCTAAATTGCATAATAAGTTTGTAAAAACCAAAACATCAAAATATGTTCTTCAAGAGGATATGTAAATCTAACTTTTTACTGCGTAATACTGGTAATACGTAATACTCAGATTCAGATCCCGCCAGTTATTTTATGTTTTTTAACCGACTTCCCAAAAAGGAGGAGGTTCTCAATTCGACCGTATTTTTTTTTCTATGTATGTTAACCGATTACTCGAAGATGTTTGAAAGGGCATACTTCACAGGTGGTCCCATGGTAAGGAGACCAGGATCTGATGATGGGATCCTGGAGAAATTGAGAGAACTCTTCTAATTTCGTACGTTTTTACGTCGATGATATTATTACGGGACCGACTGTCACTGTGTGTGGGTGGAAAAATAAACACAGTCAACAGACCTGCAGACACCAACTTCTAGAGCCATTTATTTTATCCTTTTCAGTGTTTTTTTGTGAAGTCGGTTTTGTTTTTTTGTAAAAAGTTTTTTTTTATTATATAAATAATTTAAGTAACATAAACATAGTATCTAGGTGATAGACTTCAACTTGTACTTACTTAAATTAAGAACTTCGTAAACTTGCAGTATTGCTTATTTTATAAGTAACTGATACCTAGTATTTAGTAATTTTTATTCCATGTTCTTATGATTAAATTCTCCCTTAAACTTATATTTTGCAAGGAATAATTAACTTTTTAAATTCGTTAGGTACAGACAACAGCACATCAAGTTAGCACAATCTGTAAAATTTCTGCAATACATTTTCAGCCTTATCATAATAGAGGTAGGTTAATGTTTGATTGGTTATTAAGTGAATGTAATTCTCTATGTGAATAATAACCCCGAAAATTTTACAGATTCGGGTACCGTGCCCTTGTCTGTACGTAAAGCCGGATTAAAAAAAATACCGATCGATGGGGAATATTATTTATTTTCGGTATCATTCTTCCTAAAAAGTCTGTGTATCTCCAAATGTTTCATAAAAAAACCGGCCAAGTAAAATTTTAGCTTTCTAGCTATCACGATCATTTATGATATACAGCCGGGAGACAGACAGACAGGCAGCGGAGGCTTAGTAATAGAGTCCCGTTTTACCCCTAGGGTACGGAACCCTAGCAACGATCATGCATTGACATTTCTATGCACCTATACGAGTATATGTCCCAAGCATGTACAATCAGAGCTCACGACACCAACGCGTTGTTACAACGGGAAGTCACGTAGTAGATAACGTATTGGGTTTAAGGCCTGCAGTAATGTAAAACTAATTACGTATGTTCCTAACTCATTGTCTACACGCTTGCAATCATGTGTACTATCGAAACTGGATGAAAAATGTGCACGTCTTAATATGCCTGTGTCTATGGTGAATCTACTTAACGATAACATGATTGATTTGAATCTATACCTACTAATATTATAAAGCTGAAGAGTTTGTTTGTTTNTACGTATGTTCCTAACTCATTGTCTACACGCTTGCAATCATGTGTACTATCGAAACTGGATGAAAAATGTGCACGTCTTAATATGCCTGTGTCTATGGTGAATCTACTTAACGATAACATGATTGATTTGAATCTATACCTACTAATATTATAAAGCTGAAGAGTTTGTTTGTTTGAACGCGCTAATCTCAGG
>NWSH02000556.1:6457005-6470972 GCA_002382865.2 Heliothis virescens
ATAATTATTTCTTACTTATCTACGATTTTTTTTCAAAAGTACACATGCCACCTTTTGGAGCGGTCCCCAAACGCGACGTATTTTTTATATATTTCTTACTTTTAAAGGGAAATTAGAGTTTTTGTGCTCGGGGGTTTTAAATTTTAATTAATTTATTTCTATTCTTTTTACTAGGAGGTATGGTCGGTCTGTTTACCAAGTAGCTGGTATTCCTAATATACAACAAAGACCTACCATTCTGAACCCATCAAATATATCATACTACATATTCAATTACAGCTCAGATATTTGCCGGACATTTCGACCTCATCTCCCCACTTTTACCCCCCACAACTTTTCAAACGGCTTAACGATTTTGATTTCAAACATGTCATCCTAAGAACACTTGCCCGTAAGTAACCTTTAAACAAAAAGAACTCAAACTTGAAATTCACCTGCCATCCCGTTTCCGGAGTGAGTATTCGATGGCCACAGACAGACTGACAGACAGACAGACAGACAGACAGACAGACAGACAGACAGACAGGACACGTCAAACTTATAACACCCCTCTTTTTTTCGTCGGGGGTTAAAAAACAATACTTCGTACTTTCTATATTGACTTAACTACTTGACTTTGAAAAATTATTTATATTATGGCGCAAACACATTTTTTGCTCAATTCTTTCCGCGATTTTGAGGAAAACTGGTTCTGCAGTTCTGGTTGCAGCCTAAAATTATTCAAAATATATATTTTGAGGTTATTGCTGTGGCCCTGGATGCCTAACCTAATAGATACTCCCTAGCAGCATTTCATTTTTTATAAAAATAAAACCTAAACTCACATCTATTGTATTTTAATGATTAATTTACTAAGCCTGACACTATTGTCAAATTTCAACATGTTTGAAAAACGTCATAAAAATATCTTAAACCAGACCTGGTACTTACGGAATTTCTATGAATTTTCGGGTTTCACGATTCAGGGGGGTGATCCGTTAACTACAAATCGTGGTCTACGTGTATGATAATTCAATGGAAAATTGATATGGCGATTAGCAGTTTTAGCCACTTATCGGTTGATTCTGTATTTTACGTCATAAAAGAGCATCGTTTCCAATGACATGCATGGTCTTATCTGGCAACTGTATCTGTCACTCTGACACGTACATTACGAGGTACGATTTATTCAATTGCAGAATAACCCAATAACGCTTCATAATCGTATTGGAGTTGTGATTGGTACTCACTTGTAGGACACATGATTGTTGCTAAGTTTAAAAACAGACTCAGGCCCAGGTTTCACGACTTACGGGTTTCACATTTCGGTCACGTGATACCTGTCGCAGAGTTTATATATTTTTCCCCATACAAAAAAGTGCTCAACGCCGCTAAAGAAGTTCTCACTTCAAAAATATTTGCGCTAACAGTACATTCATCTAAAGAGTGATCCACAGCAACGAGCAATGCGCTCCCGACACGGCGCACAACGATTGCCTCGGCGTCTGAGGCGTGCTACGTTTGACAAATCCTATACCAACATCATGCTCGGTCGAGCCATCGCTGCGAAGCAAATGCTCGACAGCAAGTAGTGCGCGCAGACTTCGCAATTCATGTGCTCCGCACGCGCACAACGCACAGCGCGTGTGCGCCGCACGCGCTGTTGCGCTGTGCACCGTGTGGCCGGCCGGCTCATTGCGAACAGTGCGTTGTGTTTTTTCTTTCCTTTTCTTTTCAATATTGATTAATTAATTATAAAAGCATTAGCGATACGCGCCATGCAATGCAAAGGCGCATCTTGACTGCAAGCTGTGTTGGGTTACCCGCCGAGCATTTACGCTTGCGCGCTTGTTGGCCCGAAGCAAAACACGCTAGTTTCATTTTCGCAGTTCGAGGCGTTGCGTTATAATTTGTACGCGGCTGTCACGCCTTGCGAACGTGCACTTTGCCGCTACGTCCACACCTAAACTCACATGCCTCGTACTGAGGCACTCTTCTTCAAGCATTTGCCCACGATAACGTTGGCTCGCCCCTCGCGCGTGCCGGAGCGCTTTGCCTCGCCACGAATATCACAGCGTCCACACTTGGCGAGGCATGCGTTTGTGCGCCGGTGCGAGCGCCATTGCCTCGCAAATGTGTGGAATCCACCTTTACAGAATCAAACGTTTTGAACGAAAGCGAATAAACTGTCTGCATTCAAATGTTATGAAACCTCGCACGCTAGCACGCACTTCCGAGTCGATTACGACTCCGTCACGAATGGCCAAGAACTGGGAACCCTAGAATATGAACGATTGCATGCATAACACGGTGTATATGAGATAAAAAAAAAAATGTGAGATTGAAACCAATTCTTCAATAGGTCGGCCTCGGATAAGTAAAGAATGCAAGGCACCGCTTTAAATACGCGTCGTTCAGTCAAATTCTGCCCAATAATTTGATTCCACCATAACCAGTCAGATCTGCCAGAATAAGTTCACTGTTGTATATTAAAAACAATTCATAAGGTAAGGGGGGTTTTCCCCAGCGAATTTATATTTGTGTGCCAATCTATAAGTTTATTCTGTGGATACTGCTTGAAAAAGACAATTACCTAACAGCACAAATCCTTTAATGATCCGTTTACTGAAAACAGCGCCAGTAGTTATAATTAGATGGAAGCGGGATTTAAACAGCTTAGCCACCCCCTGATATCATTCCAGCGATGCCTACTACCCATGTAGGACTAGTCTGGAAAAGCTTGTGTGGGGTTAAAGACGCTGGAGTAAGCGTAAGATTTGATGGCGCACTTCCTAATTTTGAAAATGTGATATGCGCGATAGTAGTCGGCAGGAACGCGCAGTATGTATATGCATGTATATACAATTTTCGGATTATCTTTTTATATAAAAATTGCGGGGTACACCCGTGGTTTTCCCCGCGTTCCGAGAGTTACACTTCGATACACTTCTTCGCGTATTGTCAAAATTAGAAGAAATCGTTTCTGCGTTCGCGTGCGTGATTCCCCATGCAGACGCACCCAGTTGAAATTTGGACAATGAGCAAGTTGTAGGATTGTACATCAAGTCCTAAAAGTCGCTCCATAAACATATCCAAAGTGCCAAAACTGCTTACACAACGTTACGCTCCATAAGTTGGTATACAACATACACTCCAAAACTAGCCTATTACATTCTAAAAGTTCAAAAGTAGCTAAACACATCAACTGCACAATTAGCTGCACAACCAAACCCCATAATCGCTACACACATCAAAACGCGCTCAAAGTCAGAGTCGCTAACACAACTAAACGCCTAAAGTAAGATAAACAATCTATATAATCGAACATGTGTTGATGCCAGGAGATTTAGAAAGCATATTTTTTTTATTCTACAGACGATGGAAACGGTATGTTAATTCAAATAGTATGAAACTATTAAAAATGCTATTTTATATTACGGAAAGCAATTTGAAAAAGGTGATATTGTATTTGGTGAAACACTATTTAAAGATTTTACTGTCACAGTAAGGGCATGGTCGTAAAACACTTTTACCGTTCCGCAATGCGTTTAATAATGAATCCATCATTAGAAGAAGTGAGATTTTACTCCTACAAAACTTCCTAAACTACTAAGTTAGGCAAAATGTTGAAAACTATTGTAAATGATAATGATGTTTTTGTAAGGTGCGGCCATATTCGAATTGGATGACTAACTGCTGGAATTCAATAAACCTATCTATCTGTTCGATTTGGTTACTAGATGAGAATTCGAACATAACTTGTATGGCAGGTCTAATGGTCAAAATTCTATCTCAGCAAGAATATCAACAGATAGGTAGCTTAGAACAAACACCATTAGTTAGTTTTTAATTGCCGCAACTGGCAACTGTTGAATACTAAGTAGATATTTACTCTTACTTCACAAAAGGAAAAAGGTTCTCAATCATCGTCGTCTTTTTAGCTCAGTACCCAAAGGGTAAAACGGGACCCTATTTCTAAGTACTACGTTGTCTGTCTGTCGTCTCCGGGCTGTATCTCATAATCCGTGATAGCTAGGAAGCTGAAAATCTTCACAAATTGATTGCATTTCCCTTGTCGCTATTAACGACCAAATACAAAAAAAAACCATTAAGGACCCCCCTTAATTTTTATATACAATAAACATACAATAAAACGTGTCGAAACCGCAAATAATAAAATTGTTCATTCTTATATTTGTATGAAAAACAAAGTTATTTGGTACCACCTCCAACAGTAATGAAACATCATTAGAAACGCATTTACGTGAAGAATCATAAAAACGATGGAGCTTGTCTCAATTAGTTGTCCGATCCGAGTAATTATTGAAATTGATTCGACAAAAAAAATCTATGTCATCTAAATACGCAAATGCATTATAAGGAATATGTCGCCACTATAATCACTTTAAACTCAGTTAATAAACCGATTTGACAATAGTTCAAACGTACACATTTGTTTCTGTTTTTTTTTGGAATGAAATCATCAATAAGTACTCACTACTCATCTTCCCTACACTAAGAGGAGCACGACCTAGTGTTCGACTTTAAACATTTACATAATAGGTTTTAAACACTGAAAGGCTTTTCATCAAATACATATTGACAGTTGTGTATGAGCTGTAAAGGTTTTCACAGTCTTTTCTAATACAGTCGGTAGGCAAACGTTCTAAAACGGACCCATTCCAAAGACAAGGATTTGAGACTAGTCGCCATAGTAAACATTTTTTGTCTTGCTAAGAACTACGCTACGCTACTACAATCAACACTGTTGGACGAGGTACCAAAACGCCCATCGTCCTTTACTTACCTATCTCCAATGCTGTGGAATATTGGAAAGCAAACACAGTATCCTATATGATAGGCCGAGAACAACCTCCCGACTCTAGTGTCATCCCAGTTTATTCTGTCCATCATCTGTAAAGTCATACAAAAAGAAAATGACTTGGTGATCCTAGGAGAGCAACCTAGCCTTGGCAGAACAAAATGCTAAATGCTTCTAGCTGTTGGTTTAATTAGACACTCGATCAGTTATGCATCAGAACGATCAACCAGTTGAGAAAGAGTACTGGCTCCTCAGTTGATTGATTCACACTCGAGCGTTACTATGTAATGCTTTTCCAATTTCACAATCACGTTTGATAGAAATATCGATTCTTCGTAAGATTTGATTTGGTAGGTGCCGGAAGCAGCATTTATCTGTTCTATATTCAATCACTTTTCTCATCTCCGACTATCAAACCTGTGATTCTGACTTACCTATAATAATTCACCCGCCAACCCCGAAGTCATGCCAGAAGACCAACAGTTCTTACTACGGAAAAACAGATAATACCGACAGTGATGCTACCTAGCAGGCGTTAAAAGCGGAGATGTGTGTTGTGTTTTGCAGAGATTGAGCTAATCCCGCGGTAAAAAAAAGTATGAGCTTGTTTCAAGCTGACCAAAATGCCGAGAGGGATCGTTATGTGTGCGATGTGCAGTTCGCATTGCCAGTCCACTTTTCATATCAGAGCACAATTTGTGACGTTTCCCGCACATAGCTCAGGAGGTCACACTCTAGCCAGCACACATCTCCGTACAATTCCGCTTTGGTGGCGTCCGGGCCATAACCAGACCTGGTGCTCAGAGCATCTCTCTCTTCTACGGATCCTAAGGTAAAAAGATAACTGGTACTATTCTCAAGATATCATTAGCAACAGAACTTTATTCTACTTGTAACAAGAATTTATAGTGTCATACCCCTGCTCTCTTAGAACAACACTGGAAAGTAAGATTTTCGTTGTCATCTCTCGTCATTACATGTGCCATATCAACTATATGCACGCTTAGGTTGTTACGCACTACGTATATTAAAAAATATCCAAGAAATATCATCAATCCAATCTAAAAGATCACAGAATAAGGACATTTATGTATCACCTTTTTCGTTCGGTGGTTACTTAGCTACCTACTTTGAAGTTTATTTTAATACTTACTATTGCACGTATCCTAATTTTAAACATTGCCATTTTTCAAAATATGTACAAATTGTCATTTCAAAGTACGGTTAACAAATCATGACCATATAGAAAGTAATCGCTCCTTTCACGTTTTGTTGAACGATTTTGGTCAACCTTAGGTTAGGTTGACCTATGTTTGCAGTTCTGGTTTTGGAGTAAAAATAAAGTTTATCACGATTTCCAGCCAGATTTCTTATGGTTTCTATCATCCGATTCTGGACCTGACGACGTGACCATTTCGGAAGTAAACCATTACGAACCAAAAATAATTTTTCAGAACGTCTTAAAATGACGAACTTAATTGTGTGAACATAATAAAATAAGCCATACTTGACAAACGTTCTAATTGACAAGGCTCCTTTTTGGAAAGTTGGTGATAAATAAAACAATTTTATCAATAGCAACGTTTGTATTATGAATCACGGTACGAACAAACAAATAATTTTTCACATCAATTTTAAATAACTTTCATAATTTATACATAAAATATACTCACAATCAGTTAAACATTTAATAAAAAGAATATTGACATTGACCCTTGACTTCGTCCGCGTGAACTAACTAGGATATGGCATGTGATAAAACAGAGCCACTAACAAAATGAGGGGTTTAAAATAAACAGCAACTACAAATCAGATTTGAATGCAGCTTGAGGTAGTGACACCAAGATTCATGAGTAAGGTTTATATGCGTATGTAAAAGGTAATCTCGTGCAAAAAATATCCAAACGAGTGTTCTAAAATTACTTAAGACTAAGCCAATTTTAGCGGCAGCAATAAATAATACTTCGGCTCCTGCATGTTCATGGCAACATGGAGAGCTAGACAGGGGTTATACGATCAGTCTGGCGTCATTCTGGCATCAGTCTCAGACTGACCAAACACTGACGGACAAAAATCAACAGTCCGTCAATCAACCGGTTACACGATCATTCTCCCATCATTCTGACCAAACTGATGGACTGGACTGACGCCAGACTGATCGTGTAACCTCTCTCATAGAGATATCTGCATTAGATGCTACTTTGTGCAAAAAAGGACCTCTTACCTCAACTGGTCTAAAATGGACTTATCGCCTTTTATATTTACGAGCTGTTTAGACTTGAAACATCTATGGAGTAGGTACGAGCTCAATATTTTTTAAAGGCACACGTCAGCTTAAGAATATACAATTTTAACGGCCCAAATTTTAGATTAGCTAAAATATCGAATATTTATATATTTTTTTGTTTGAACAAACAAATAAAAATGTACGAAGACATGCGGCAGTTAAGTTCAGAAGTAACGTTTCGGCCTTGCTCATTCATTACCCCAAATTAAATAAATAAAGGATTTTTTTTTCATAGGTTATTTTCTTTGGTGATTTCCAGCTTGTTGAGGAACACTAAAGTAAATAAACCATAAAACATTTTTGACGGTATTTGTACAGACGACAGCAAGTATAAGGTATACGAATCTGTCAAATTTTGACAATCAAACATTAACCTTCCACTATTGTGATAAGGTTGAGAATCTATTGCAGAAATTTGACAAATTGTGGTAACTTGATGTGCTGTCGTCTGTACCTGCCTAAAAGTGACGAACACGAAATTTAAACGCGCTACATCTTCGATATACATTAGGGTGGAGCGAAAAAAAATAAAATCAAAATTTTTAAGCTCCTGTACTATAAATCGTTGACCATATAGGAAAGCTTTACTCATGCAAAAAATTAGTGGTCTACGTCAATGTTTTAAGGTGGCGCACTGCGATAGAAGTTACGAATTTTGTTCCCCGGAATAAAAAAAAAATTTGTTAAATTTGTAATTTTTAGTTTGTTTTTATCTATATGAAAGTATAACAACAGCAAGTAAATTGATTGTTTCTTGTTTAAGTTTCATTAATATTGATTAATAGACGATGAGCGATAAGATGATTTTATGTCTTTAAAGTTGATTAAATATTGACTGTGAAATACCTTATTTTCATAGTTTTTAGTTAGTTTACTATTTCAGCAATATTTAAGTAAAATATAAAGCACATTTACGTTAAAAAAAAATCTATAATTTTTTTTTTATTTAAGATCCTTTTTTCATAACTTCAACCTTAGTGCGCCACCTCAAAACATTTATTGATTTAACTGAAATTTTACTCCGATACTTCTTACACTATAGCTCTTCGATTTATAATACAGGAACTTCAGTATTTTAGAAAAAATAAAATTCACTCCACCCTANTATGTCTTTAAAGTTGATTAAATATTGACTGTGAAATACCTTATTTTCATAGTTTTTAGTTAGTTTACTATTTCAGCAATATTTAAGTAAAATATAAAGCACATTTACGTTAAAAAAAAATCTATAATTTTTTTTTTATTTAAGATCCTTTTTTCATAACTTCAACCTTAGTGCGCCACCTCAAAACATTTATTGATTTAACTGAAATTTTACTCCGATACTTCTTACACTATAGCTCATCGATTTATAATACAGGAACTTCAGTATTTTAGAAAAAATAAAATTCACTCCACCCTAATATACATACATTTAGTTTTTTGTTTGTAGTGAGAATATTATTTAGGTAATTAGTTAATCTAAAAGACAGGCCAAAACGTTTTTTTAATCATGCCTACGCGGTATAGGTACTGATACCCCATGTGACCGTGAAATGTTTTCATTTAACTAGCCTAGTTGAGGCCAATAAAACAAAGGACAAATTTATGTCACACGACAAAAAATCTCACTTTAAGGGTGTCAAATTCCTTATTATGAGCACGAGAGCTAATATTTACATGATTATATTATATATACAATCAGACAGACAGACAAAAATTCTATTGATTACGTTTTTGGCATCAGTATTGATCCCTAATCACCAGAGATCGGAATAGGTATATTGATTTTTGGTACTTGTACCGTAAATGCACATAGAAAGAATAACATGGATAAGACATTTTCCCGGAAAGTAATTCCGGTATTTCCGGATCCTATTAAATATTGTTAATGTTGGTAGTTGTATTATTACTTCTCAATTTAAAATTTAAAGGAAGGTATCAAAACTAAATTTAATATTTATCTGTTGAATAATAAAAACAATTGAATTCATCGGAATTGGATTGTCAATTTGTCAAATTCGCAAAAATGCTTATCTTTGTTGCATAGAAACAGGAACCGAACAAACATTGCATGTTCTTATCTATTTTTAGTCAACCCACAATATTTTTTTCTTCTTGTTTTACTTTTTGCAATTAATCCAACAATTTAATTTAATTATGAACAATTTAATTATGAAGAATATAATATTGTTCATTTTAATACAAATTTTACCTAAGTCCTGTTTTTTTTTTTTGAATAATCAACCAATCCCGGGATTCCGGAGGAATGTCCATATTAATATATACGTTTTGGATCAGTGACCCCAATTCAATACACCTATTCCGATCTCTGCTAATCACCCCCTGATAGTTATTTTGGAAATATATTTGATGTACAGAATTGACCCCTCTAAAGATTTATTATAGGTAGGTATAGATTAGGGAAAATTGAACGCATTTGAAGTCCCAAGCGATTACCTACTACACTCGTCCACTTTTGTAAAATTCTGTATTAGTCCCTCCCTTTTCANCACCCCCTGATAGTTATTTTGGAAATATATTTGATGTACAGAATTGACCCCTCTAAAGATTTATTATAGGTAGATATAGATTAGGGAAAATTGAACGCATTTGAAGTTCCAAGCGATTACCTACTACACTCGTCCACTTTTGTAAAATTCTGTATTAGTCCCTCCCTTTTCAAAACTGTCATTCCATATATCTTATAAGAAATTATAATTGAAGCCACATTTTCAAAATGAACATGTTTTTCAAAAATGCAATATGAGGCGCACCGTGTCTCTAAAATTATATATAATGAACATAAAATATGACGTGCCCAAAATAGGTTTGAAGTGTTTTACGGTTTCGCCCAGCATCGATTTTCCAAAACACAGTTTTTAAAGCACTAACCTGAATGCTGAAAGTGTGAAATTTGCACATGTTTTGCATTGTTAGATTTTTTAAACCAAATTATTTATTTTTTAATATAATTATAAAATAAAACATCACTGGACGGGTAAAAAATACAAACGAATCCGGAACCTTGAGTGTAAAAATGCCAATTGTAAAAAAAAATTACTTTTTTGTAGGACTTGGTGGAGTAGCTGCTTTGCCCCAGGGTGCCCAAGCAGCTAGACCTGTTGCGGGCGGGGGCGGTTGATTACGATAATTCCACTTTTGAATGTTGCCAGTTCCAAAAACAATGAAAAACACCGCTGCACCGATGTAAGCTGCTGCCCCACAGTTGAAAATTGGGCCCCAATTTTCAAAAGTATGCTGTAATGAAATAATTTACCGTTACTTTCTTTTTTTAATCGATAGTTGGTTATCATTAAGAGTTAATCTTTCTGGTACTTGTCAGATAAACTTCTTAAGGTGAATGCGACGACTAGAAGCGGGAAATTCAAATATAAAATGTTTTTTTCATGTTTTACCTAAGTTAACATTCAATATGAGGCGTGATCTTATGATTGGCGGTTATAATATCCCACAAAGTAATTTCTGATGTCCTTGTTTAACTCCGAAACTTCTTACAATTCAAATGTAACTGTCGAAACTATGATATTTCGCAATAAAAAGTTTTTTACAGTTACATTTAAATTGTAAGAAGTTTCGGAGTTAAACAAGGACATCAGAAATTACTTTGTGGGATATTATAACCGCCAATCATAAGATCACGCCACATATTGAATGTTAACTTAGGTAAAACATGAAAAAACCATTTTATATTTGAATTTCCCGCTTCTAGTGGTCGAATGCAATTTAAAGAGTGAATAAATAAACCGTGACAGGGATACTAAACGAAATCAAACATAAATTCCAACCCTTACCCCCTTGTCTGTAAAGTATCCCGTAATCATAGGTGAGACAAATCCAGCAATACTACCGACTGAATTAGCAATTCCATACAAGGTGCCTGCATAGTTTGGCGCCAGATCTTGATGATTCTGTAGATTGGTTAACGTAGCAGCTCCATTGCATCCCATCGACATCGTAAGCAGGCCTATAGATATAGGCCAATTGCATCCAGCACTGACCAGGAACAATAGCAAAGTACCGGGGATTATATGTGAAAAAAGGCAGAAGAACTTCCTGATGAAGGTGGTAGACCATATTTTTTTTCCCATTATGAAGTCTGCGATCGCTCCAAATAGAACTGAAAAGATCGCTCTTGCCAAGTATGGAAAAGCGGAAAGTACTCCAGCAGCTTTTATATCAAAACCCAATACGTTTTTAACGAACATAGGTCCGGCTGTCAGGATGAAGTACAAGCCCCAACAACTTCCAAAGTGAAGAACAGTCATAGCTAAGAATGGCAATGATGTTGCAATACTCTTGAACGGTGGCATTGCCTGAAAAGAAAAATAATAATAGTTATGATTTTACTGATCACGCGCTCCTGAGCTTAAAAAAAATGTTAGAAGTTTAACTTATTCACAATCTAATGAGACCACAGATCTGATTATATCTACCGTTAAAATTTCAACTGGACACATCTCGAGATAAGGGATAGTGAAAGACGGACAACAAAGTCATATCATACGGATTCTTTTTTCCTTTTAAGTTACAGAACCCTACGAAAGATGACAAAATGACACATGTTCCATTCAAGGAAAACTAACAGCTTCAATGGCGAGCTACGTTAGCTCAAGCGTACGGTGGAGTGGTCTATATTTATATTGTAAAATGCACATCCTTGAAAAACTTCGAAAAGCATAATGAAAAACTACCCTTTACTGATTTATTGATATCCGTAGTAAAGAATAATACCCCTCCACCCAATAAGTCCACCTATTTAATTGGACGAATTCTTTAAGTTTCACTTATTTATTACCTATTCCACCATAGATTTTGCCCCAAATTCAAAATCAGTCTGGCTCAGTTTTTGTTAATACGATAAAGGAGGATGCCCAAAAACCTAGAGTCGATTAAAACAATTCATGTATAGCAAAAGTAGACCATACATGTTAAATATGCAATTAGTTTTGCATTATTATACCCGGACTAGCCAGCATCATATCTCTAACATTAAATACCTATATACAGGGTTACTTGAAATTCGACGTATATCCGGAAGGAGGTAATAGAAAGGCCCAAGAACAAAAAATTAAGCCACTCTTACCTCTGAGCAAAGTTCAGTGGTTTCCGAGATTTTCGCAATTTTTGTTTTGTATGTGTCTTACTAAGTGCGGGCAAATAACCAAATCGTCCATGTAAAAAATTGACGCTACCAAATCCAATTCTGTTAGATTTCGACATCGTTAAGCTGTTCTATGAGGCAGAAAAGTGCGTAAGCTTGAGAGGATTAGTCAGAAGGTTTTCAAATGGTGTAATAATGGCCAAAAAGGTCTAAGCTTGAATGTCAAATTTTGGGTAAATTTCCAAAAATCCAAAAATTGCCAATATCTCGAAAACCACTGAACTTTGCTCAGAGGTAAGAGTGGCTTAATTTGTTGCTCTTGGGCCCTTCTATCACCTCCTTCCGGATATACGTCGAGTTACAAGTAACCCTGTATATTTTTTTTTCATTTTCATTCAAGAAGAGTGCATTGAATAACTTATTCATTGTTTAGTTAATGTGTTTGAACCTCCATGGCAACCTCCTAGTTTGAATTATGAGATAACAGAAACACCAAAAACACGAATATACACATTCCATATTATTGTTATACGGCATTATCACAATAGCGAACTTTTTTCGCGATCGCACGGTGCAGAGTGGCACTTATTCTAGCTACGATAAACAATCAAAAACTAACGGTAAGTACATAAAAAACTTTCGGCTTTACAATATTTGTGTGATATTCAATTATACCCTGTTCACGATAACGTTAGAAAAAAGAGGCTCGCAGAAGCAGGAGTACGAAACCTTTTGTTTCAAGTTAAGTTCAAATAATCTTAAATGTACCTATTATTCAAGATGCTAAAAAAAGGAAAATGGTTAAACCGATTTAAAATAAAAGAATTATAATGTTTCCATTCGGTGAAAGTAGCTTTGAAGCGTGCCCAGCCACAAGTGCAACGATGATGATGAAGAAGTTCCACTAACGTTAAAAATGAACCTTCCAACGACATTATCTATTATACCATCAAGTTGGCAAAACTTTTCTTAAATCGTATTAGCAATGCAAGATTGCCATTTCTCTGTCGTCATATAATATGTTAGTGCTTGAGGAAGTTACCG
The DNA here is from genome assembly GCA_002382865.2 of Heliothis virescens. Lineage (NCBI taxonomy): Eukaryota > Metazoa > Arthropoda > Insecta > Lepidoptera > Noctuidae > Heliothis > Heliothis virescens. The sequence continues at coordinate 6,470,242 of NWSH02000556.1, forward strand.
CTTCACTTCCTCTAATTTAAATGATTTATTAATTCGGGCATTAATACCAGTAACAATAAACAAAATAAAACGAGAAAAGACGTACTCACACAATTTGACAGATCATATTTGATAAAACCTCACAAAATGAAAAATTCACGTACTGCCGCAATATATGAAAGGAATACAGTAAGATTTTAGTTTTGGTAGAAATAAGTAAAAACGTTTTGCTTCTTTTAGATTTTAGACATCGACAGAATATTACAAAAAAACAATATTAAATGAAAGCCTTATAATTTCATAAGGTCGGTAGATTAAATAAGAATAATTATACGTGGTAGCTGCTATTAAAATTAATTATTTTATTTTCCTTGCTTTATGATTCCACAAATTAACTAAACGAAAATTTTCGATATTATACATTTTGTGACATGGTCTCAGACTGTCTGAGAAAATTTACAGTGACGTGAAAACATTCCCAGTACTCTCTACCCCTGCTTCTTTTAGATTTTTTTAACGTCGACACGACAACAGAATGTCAAAATAAACTATATTAAATGTAAATCTTGTAATTTCAGAAAGTAGATAATTTAAATATGTACAATTAAGTGTGACGGCTGTTATTTAAATTAATTATATTTTTTCCACATCAATCTGGAGCGTAATCATTTTTGTTGTAATTATATTTTAAAGTGGACGCCTAAAAGAGCCTTATTAAACTTCTTTCTATTCCTATCGCGAACAGACCATAG
>NWSH02000556.1:6489057-6504932 GCA_002382865.2 Heliothis virescens
GACAAGCATGCCCGCGAGCCCACCCCGGCCATCTTTAAAATCTATTCGAGCGCGTCGCTAACACTAGGTAAACAGCTAAATGTAGTATTATGTTTAAGTAGAGCCTGAGAAACATTCTCAGTGTGAAAAATTACTGTTTGTGTTGAGAGGTCACAAAAAATACTTCTTTTATTACTGTTACTTAAACTTATTTACTTCCTGTCTGTGTCAAAGTTAGAAATACCGTTCGGAAACAGGATTTACCCCCTAAAATAGTAAGACAATAGAACATTTGGCCTTTTATGTGAAAAGTGGGCCAAGGTCAGCTAACCCCTATGAAACTTGAATATTGTCTGGACAAAACTTGTCCCAAATGTTCAGAATAGAATGCAATTCTGTATCAAGTTAGGGTGTTTACACATTACGCCGCAATGGCAGCGTTCTTTCGACAAAGCTAAGCAATTGATTGGAAATGCTGCCGCCGATACGTAGGGCGTAAGGCTCTATAGAGAATCCAAGTGCAGCGACGTTTCTGCGACGCAGTGTATAAACGTACTCACACTTAATCTTTTCATTATTTTACATATGACAGATTACTTTCAACTTTGTTTGTACTACAGTGCTTTAAGACCCTAAATTAGATTCCGTTTCACATTAAAAATATGGCATAATAATTACATACCAGTGGACTTCTTAAATAGAATAGTATTCAAATATTTCTGTCATCTAGATAATATACTCAATTGATTTCAGGAAGTAGCAAAACTAGCTATAAATGCTTTAAATCCAGGAATTATAAGATACTCACAAGTCCTTGATATTTGAATGAATCGTAGACTGATCTCAGCATCATCCAGAAAGGCCAGAGGAACTCAAACCTGAACTCCAGCATGTAGTCGGCCATCACAACTGTCGCCCAAATCATCACAAACTTCAGGTACAGCATTGAACTGAAATATTTACATTATTATATTAATATTGTGAAATATGAATTCAATTTTTTTCATTATTTCTGAAGCAAAAAGTTTGAATTTTGTAGGTAATTGAACCTCCTTTAAACAAATAATGCCTTTGGGAGGAGATGAGATGATGATGAAGATTTAGAAATAACTCAAAATACCCATTCATGTTTTTGATTATTATAGGAAACATGTTGTGCCGACCCCAAATAAATTGGGATAAGGGCAGGAAGATGAGATGATAAGTAGTAATTATGTTGTTCTAGGAAAAAATTTAATACAAGAGGGAAAGTTAGAACTAAGATGAGAACAAAGAAGTTTAAGAACCTTGTTCAAGACCCAATTAGCCAAAAAAGAAACTATTAATTGGCCCAAAGCTTATTCTTTAGATAAGTATATACCTATAGATATTTTTTAAGCTTAATAATATACTTAGATAAATAAAATACCAGCCAGTTGGTTCAAAATACCAATATAGTAACGCTATTTATTATTCTGATGATAGGTATCTATACTTATGACTTTATATTCAGTTATTGGGTCAACTTACAAAGAAATTACTTTTGCTGGAAATATACCCATGGACAAGTAAAAGCATGTACCTACTTAAATATTAATTTATACCATATTAATGTAGGTTTATATATATCACTCATTTACTAAGAGCAAAGTAATTTACTTGTCAATAAAATAAATTGAACTAGGAATGAAATTGTGTTATCTAAATAGTTTGAGACATTATGAATTTTTAATGTTGTTTGTTAAGCTAATTAATGGAAAAATTAATAGCAAATTAAATCTACAATGGAGGGGAAATTATCTAGATTCCAGAAAATTTTAAGCATATAGGTATATATTTTTTCTATTTTTTATTAAATATAGAACATAAATTTACTTTTGATGGACATTTTAGTACACATTACACTAGTATTAATAGAACTTATATTTCATTACTTTATTTTAATTCTATATTATTTATAAAGTATTAAGTTTACAATGCCTTTAGTAGGGTAATAGATATTAAACAATGTATAAGGAAGAGTAGCTTATAATAAACTAGATAATTCTAAAAAAGGTTTGATGTGTTTTGTTATCTAAAAACTGATACATTTGATAAAATGTGTTATGTTATTATTGATTTTTATGCTGTCAACATCATTATGTTTTTAAGAGAGGGTGAATACTTCCTGAGTAAGAATGATAGTTAAATTCTACATAAACTCTCCCAGTAATGATCTTTTTACTTTTAATACAGCAATTTTGGTATGGTATGAAAATGTTAGACCTAATAAATTATTTGTAACAAAATTGGCTTGAAGAATAATACAGCCTGACAAAATTGAGTGTATTAGTGCTAAATGTCACTAAACTTGGTTTCCTACAAGTTATAAATAAGCCAACGGGTTTTATAGCTCTGTTTACTTTATGCTTGATTTGTATATTTTTATAAGATGGTCTCGTCGACTTTTTTGATCAGACCACTTGTTCCACACGAGTAACACAACAGTGGTGACATGCAGTCTACACATGTTGCACGTTCGAACACATTTCAACACGAAAAACGTGTATTTTGACTTCTTTTTGTTTTCGCACCACACAGACCGTGGTGTTTGATCGCCAGATGGTACTTTCTACCCACATACTCGACATATTCCGGAATATTATTGCTAACTTTATCACAGAATTAGATGCCGCACGTTATGCACAACGATTTCCTGATAATTAACGATCAACATAAACAGTATCCACTCACTTTCCGTACATTCCTTCGGTGATTTTTGTGCGCTTCAAGGGGCGCCGCAACTTCCCAGTTTCGGCATTTCGCCGCTTCATATTTTTTCATCCACGGTGTAAATCACGAATACAGGCGCTCGTTTCACAACACTTATTTACAAGGAAACATTTAAAACAACAATGATCCTCAAAATAGTGCCTTTTGTTGTCAATCAGCCTATGTCCAAAATTTACGAGGGAGATGGATGAAATATCGGCAAGCTTTTTTTGCGTTCACTCACACACTAAATGTTGCCAACGATTGATAAACACAATAAATAGAATTTATTCCGTATAATAGTTTAATTTAAATATTTTTGCTTGGTTTTATTGAGTTAATCTATATCGAATAGAGGGACGTTCTATTTAAATTTTATGAAACGTGGCAATGGTGTTTCATACCAGGTTCTATATAAAACCAAATTAGTCCATTCAACATTTAATAATAAATAAGCAATGACCAGTACTAAATTAGTCACAATGCCATTACTTCTACACGCAGTTATTAGATAAATATAGAAAAATATCTATGTATGTCTAATTGTAGTTCAATGCCAGGCTATACTGGCAGATAACTAATTAATAATTTGACTCTGCTCTGCTACCTTGTTCACAATAATAAAAAATATTGCATTATTGTAAAGCATAGCTTACCTTCCCAATAAGCTAAAAACATAATTAACAAATTGTGTTTATGCGTTTATTCTAAAATCTCGATTCTGGCGTAAGATGGCATAAAAAGGCAACACTGGTGTGTGCCACAGGTCACAGATTATTGATGAAACTTAGTTTTCTAATGTCTAGAAAATTAAACTTTAATATTTGAACTGGTTTTCTTCTACGCTATATTTTACCAAAAATACAATGTGGAACTAAACAAGTTTAAGTTATAGTATTAGTAAAAACCTCTTTCAACTTTCCAGCTGCTTTGCTGATTTTTTCACTTTGTCACTCAGCGTTCTCTGTGTCATTTACAGCGTTGCCAATCTGTGGGGAATTCCCCAAACTGTGGGGAATTTTAAGTCGAGTGGGGAATGTGTGGGGATTGTTGTCATGTGGGGAAAATGCGGGGATTCTCACAATTCACCCGCAGGCCCATAGAATTTGACAGTCGGCAGTTTGAAGTTTAAGTATTTCATAATTTCATCTGTGCTGCGTTCAGAACATACACCCGGGATGCACTCTGACGCACTCCAAGCAGTTCAGAACATCAGAGAAATGTCACTCTGACAAGCAGCCGATAGTTTCGCACCCGTTGCGTGATATGTTTTAAAATTTAATCCGTTTAAAATCATGTTATCTACAACTATATAGTCAAAAACTGCACCTAGTTCTGATGTAAATAAATAATTGCATTAATATTATTGAAATTTTATTCAATCTGGCTTGTTTTCTGTAGATAATCTGTGTGGGGAATTTGTGGGGAATTCGAAGTTTTTTCTCCCCAAATTTGGGGAATTTCACTTATATTTTTGGGGAATTTGGACTACTAGCATTGGCAACGCTGGTCATTTATGACATTTCTGTACGTACAGTTGTTTTTGACGTTTTTGTTTATAAATAGTGGGAAAATGAAATACTGTATAAAACTTTGAAAGTATCTGCAAATTAGTAATATCCTGCGCATTTTTACACGTCACTAAGGATTGGCTGTTCTAAAAATACACTTATCAGGGATAAATATTTTGCAGACTTGGTATGTCGAGCAAAATATACCAGCACGAGCGTAAGCATGTCGGCATCACTCGTGAACTCAGTGCGGCAATACCTAGCGTCGCATCATATGTATGTTGTTGACGATTGGCTAGCTGGGTAAGCATACAATACATATAATTTCCTGTAATTGTCAAAAACTCCATGTTAAAGTACCCTCTGATCTGACTGCGTATTTCATTCATAAACACGGTAAAAATACTCTTTGCCTTACTTCAATACATCACAAATAAATTTTAAAGACGAAAGTTTGTGATTGTGTATGTTAGTTACTCCTTCACATGTAAACAGCTGTACGGATTTTCATGAAACTTGGTAGTGTACCTTTTATATCAGAACTACCTTCTGCCAGCGGTTTCACCCGCGTCCCGTGGGAACTACTCGGCCCACCCGAATAAAAAGTAGCCTTTAGTCTTCCTCGATAAATGGGCTATTTAACACTGAAAGAATCTTTCAAATCGGACCAGTAGTTCCTGAAATTAGCGCGCTCAATCAAACAAACTCATCAGCTTTATAATATATAGATAATAGATAATATCAATGCTTCTTTTTATCTGGCTGCGGGAAGTAATTCTTTCGGGAAGCGGTTGAAACTGCTGGCAGAAGCAAAATTGTTAATGTAAAAAAATAAACCAAACTTCATATTAATTCAGTTTAATTTTTCAGTTGTGTGGAATATTTATCAGAAGATACTGAGAACAATTACACTGAAACAGATATAAAAAACTTGGCTAAAGAGCAATGGTTGTTGAATGACTTGAAGGATATATGTCCCGGGTCTCTGCCTGCCAACTTAAAGGGAGAGATGAAGACTGTCCTAAATGGGAAGTTTGTGCTGCAAATCAATGCTGTTATAGATATTGGTAAATATATATTCTGTACTAGCCTAACCACCTCGTATCGTTTAAACCTTCCCTCGACCTTTACACACTATTTAAAACCAAAATTAGCCCAATCGGTCTAGCCATTCTCCAGTTTTAGTGAGACTCACAAACAGCAATTCATTTTTATATATAAGAAAAAGATATTTTGCTAACGTAAATAAGTATTCATATTAAATTAGAATAGGTACTCAATGTGATATTATTGCTAGCTGTTTCCTGCAACCCATAAGAACTATTTTCCATACCTGGGTAACATATAGCCTGTGTCACCAGTAGATAGTGTAGCTTACTAACATTGAAAGAATTTTTCAAATTGGATAAGTAGTTTCATGCTTTAGGGTACAAAGAAACAAAAAATATTTATACATATGTATAATTTCTAACAAACCTTTGCCAGGCACTCCAGCATATCAGCAATATTTGAAGCTGCAGAGGGTAAACATGGAGAATGTGGAAGCAACCACCAACTATGAAGATAAGATTTCTAGTCACAGGTACTGATAAAAACACCATTGTCATGGTAATCTCAACTGTAGAATGTTCCCTGCTGAACATTGACCTCTCCCATTTATATCCCAACTGACGTCCAAGTACCAGTCAGTACAAATATTTTTCCTTGAAAACCACCCCTGATTTGTGAAATAGAGTGAAGATTGTTAATGCATCCAGTTACTAATATTATACAATGAATTAATTTCCAGAATGCTGAAGTTGTACTTAACTGATGGTGTGCAGGAGATTTGTGGATTGGAGTACAAACCCATGAGGAATTTAAGTGGTGATATCACACCAGGATGCAAAATACTAATAAAAGGTATGTTTCATATCATCATCATCATACAGCCAATTGCCTCCCTGACGCTTTATATATGAGAGGTTTAATATAATTTCAACAATATAACATGATAATATGAACATGGTATTTATTATACTGGCTTCTGCCAGCGGTTTCACCCGCTTCCCGTGAAAACTACTCGGCGCACCCGGATAAAAAATAGCCTATAGCCTTCCTCGATACGTGGGCTATCTAACACTGAAAGAATTTTTCAAATCGAACCAGTAAGTGCCTGAGATTAGCGCGTTCAAACAAACTCTTCAGCTTTATAACATTAATATAGATAATATAGATTATACTATAACATGGTATATGTATAAAAAAACATGATTTTTTAATATCAGATTTACCAGTAATTGTTAACCTGCCAAGAACTGGCAAAATAATCATTAATTTGATGAGGTATCACAGTGTTAGTAATACCAGTTGTATTTCTACTCTGCAGGCCCAGTAGACTGCCGGAGAGGACAGCTGCTACTAACAGAAAGTGCAATAGAACTATTAGGGGGAGAGGTACAGGAGATTGCTGTCTCCAACTCCCTTGCTGGACAGCTGTCTACCAAGTTAGGATTACCTATGACTCAAGGTAAGGCAGACATTACAAATCACTCAGTATAAAATCTCCAATACCTACTGCTGTAATAACCTTCTCTGTCAGCAATCGCTGTATTCTGAAATGTGATAATACAATTTTGCGCTTCACTAGCAATAGTATCACTGAATTTCGTCCGGATCGAGACTGCTCGGCCGGGCAGTAGGTAATTATAGCGCGCAAGTATATGTAATGACGGGCTTGCTAAGGGGCTAAAGTCACTCTATGATAGGTGAATAATAATCTCACTATATTGCGTCGCGCGATCTACCGATGATAGTCCTGAATCTACTTATGGTCTCTCTCATAGCATACTACTCAGCTTGATCTTTAAATATTACAACCCTTTATTTTCGAACTACTTTGATTACATGGCTATCTAGGAATATAAATCTGTTTTCATTTACCTCTAATACTCTTCTTGTTATCATTTCAGAACCAGACCCCAACACAACAATCAGCATACCAAGAAACACGAACATACCAACACCACATACAACAATGCCTTCAGCTTACATCCAACCAGCACCAACATTTGATCAAACTAATCACCAACATTCTACCAATCACAACCAACATCCAAGTTTGGACCAACAGCCCAACTTTGCAGATGATGACATCGACATTGACCAATTAGCAGCTTTAGAAGAACAGTTGATAGATAACCCTGGCAAACGGCCACTTGTTACTGAAACCACACATCCAGAAAAGAGATTAAAAACTGAAACAGTGAACAATTCAGATGAATATCCGGATGATAATGACATATTCTTCGCTGAAGACGAAGATTACCTAAGAGAAATAGAAGCTGAAATAAGCAATGCTCCACAAAATACAGGAATTAAATATAATAAAGTGCCTTCAGAACCATTTGTGTATTTAAAACAGATTAAAGAAATGAGTGATAGTGAGAAAATAGGCAAGGTTTTCAAGATCAAGGGTCAGGTGATGAGTCTATTGTCGAAACTGTCTGTGAGTAAGGACGGCTGGAGTTTGAAGTGCACCATAGTGGATGGTACAGATAGTTTAGATGTTGAGTTCACGAGTGATGTGCTGTCCAAACTGGTTGGGTACACGCCCCAGGAGATGAACGCGATTAAAAAGCAGATGGCGACGAAGCCGGAGTTGAAGGAAAAGGCTATTTCGGTAATAAGTTTTTAATTTAGTTTAGATAAAAACACCTTTACATGCCAGTCATACCAAATTAGCTCTTGACGAGTTGAGCCTTTTATAAACACGTTATAAATATACTGACATTCACATCCCAGTCAGTCCTAAATTCCGGATATATTATAAAACTGAAGAGTTTGTTTGTTTGTTTGAACGCGCTAATCTCAGGAATTACTGGTCCGATTTGAAAAATTCATAAATTCAAAAATGTTAGCCCATTTATCGAGGAAGGCTATAGGCTACTTTTTATCCGGGTGCGCCGAGTAGTTCCCACGGGACGCGGGTGAAACCACTGGCAGAAGCTAGTTCCGGATATATGGTGGACTGTTTTTGCTAGCTGAAAAATAGGCGTTACAACAAGGTAAAAGATAAAGATGTCCTATCTTTTAGGTTAGCAAAAAATATACCAATTAATATATTTGACATATTTTTTTAGGCCTTATTGAAAGCGAAAGAAAGCCTACAAGTGCTATACTGTATAATAGAGCTGACTATACAAGAGGTGCCCAGAATAACAGACCTCATACCATTCGATGCCACGCACATTGACCAACTGAACAGAAGAGCTATAAACAGCTGATTGTGATTTATTTATATTGTTTGTAAGTACAAAGTGTAAAGGAATAAATGTATTTATTATTTTGTTAAACTTATTTTGTTTCTCATTATTTTCATTTCTGTCTGTTCTAAAGCTGAAGAGTCAGGAATTATTGGACCAATTTGGAAAATTGCTTATTAGACAGCCCATTTATCTGAGAAAGGATATAAACTACTGTTTATCCGGGTGCGCGGAGTAGTCCCTACTGGACATGGGTCGAACTGCGGGGTGCTAAGAATCAAGCAAAATGCTAGAGTGGAGCAAGGTGCTGTGCGAGTGAGACATCCGTCTCCTACAATAAATAAAAAAAACTTATATTAACAAAAACTCATAATAAAAGGACCAATAAAAAACCAAAGCTGACATTTTACAACTATATTTTAATACACTTTTCGTAACTCAATTATGTGAATTCAATATTATACAAAAAAAATATCAAATAATTAACACAAGCTATCTAACGGTAAAGTCTAACATAATGTTGTCAAATGCAATCATAAAAATCGTCTATAACAACTTGAATACTACTTACAAGGGTAACATTTGAGATGAAAATACAACGTTTTAAAAGGGTGTAATTTTACATGTTTACTTATGTATACTCTAAGGTTTTAAATCTCTAAGGCCGCGTCCTGGGCGAATCAACGCGAACGCGATTCCGAGGCGATTCACTTATGATTCCCACCGCCATAGAATCGTCAAGTAGGAAACTTCTTTAGGTCCATCATTAAATAAGTTGCTAGTATTAATTAATAGTATATTATTCTTGTGGGAATAGTGTGATGTGATGTTAACATCGGGGATTACTACCCATTAGTTTTTACATTCGATAAGAAATGGTAGGAATAATAATATGCTAAAAACCGGCAAACAGAAAAAATATCAAAAAAATATTACTGCCGATTTTCTGTCTTTTCAGTAGTAAACAACAAAAACTAGTATTTCCATCTCAAACGCAAATGAAAAGTGTAACAAGTCCTTAAAACATAATTAGTTGCACACGGTAAAAGCAACAACTAAATTGAGCACTCATGTTACATAATGCTTGTTTTAAAACTTAATATGCGATTAAAATAATAATATTGTCTGTGGAAACGACCAGTCGAGACTCAGTCGTCTGCAGGTAGCCTAACGTTTTATAAAAAACCTGTATGTACAACCTACAACATACAAATGACAGGATGATATGAATAAAATAACATTAAGTTTTATTCCCAAATTTAATAAAATGATTCAACTCATTTATCGAAGTTCTCGTTATCACTTTGATAAAAGTGAAATAGCAGCGTGTTAACGTATTTCCAAACAATATTAGAAGCGCGTCGATGTTGGGTAACGTGGCCATACGAACAGTGGCGTAGCTACGAAGGGGTTAGCTCAGGGGGACCTTGAATGAACATGAGGCCCCTGAACTTTTTAAAGTTACTCTCATTTTTACAATAAATAATAAAGACAGGTTGCGACCCGACTTTCTAAACATTTCGCGCTCGTTTTTTTACTAAAAAAACTCGCTCTGTTCGCGCATGTTACATATCTCTTTCCTTTTTTCCTTTAAGGGGCCTCATTTTTCTATTACTCTATCCCCCCTATATAGGTTTATACCCCTATCCTACGGGGCCCGCGGTTACCTAGCTACGCCACTGCATACTTAATGGCACAAGTTATGTAATAAATAAAGGTTAGATTCCAACAACGCGAGATCACACAGAGATCTATGTTCAATGTTCATGTCCCATATATACAAATGTACCGATTAGAATGTCGGTTGATCTGCATTAACTTGATCCGAGTACATTGTCAATAATTTCATGTCAATCACTTTTTTATACAGTCAACAACCAAGCCATGCTATTCAGTACATTTACGAATAAAATGATTGCTTGGATAACATCAAATATATGAGGATAAGTTTAAAATATACATCTTATGAGATTATCCATATGTCGATGAGTTTTATTTAAAAGAAATCACTTGAATTAAAACTAGGGGCTGACAGTCCGAAAATTGACGTAACCGACAACACAGACTATAATAAATAACTTATCTACTTCGTTAAAAGCGGCTATCGAATGAAAATCATTTATTGGTTGTAATGTAAGGTTACATTTCTGTTGACACCTCAATGGAAGACTTGACCGATTGAAAACAAGTGGCGTCCGCTGTCGTGTCGTATCACGACAACGGTCGCCGTCCGGTTCCAGCAACTCCGACAAACAAAAACCCAGCGAAAACACGATTACAGAATACAAACATAAATATAATAATAAATATAACGCGAAAATCAATCGACCAATTACGTACGTACGGTGAAACATTTAATCTTAATGAGATGAATTTAAATATTCGTTCCAACGTCACGTTATTATCAATTACATTGACTTATAGAAACACTACGCGCCACTCCGGCGAATAGCGTCGTAAGTGCGCCCGCTTCTTGTTCTCAATTCCTTCAGTTTTGCTGTTACGACGTTATTCTCCGACAGCGGTCATATGATACTATATTCATGTGCTAGATTATGGAGATGTACTCCTAGGAAATGTTTCTTCATAAGGGATGGCGATACTAGCCAAGTGTATCGTAAAACAGTTGCAGTTCAAACATAATTTATATAGAGCACAGATTAGCTGTGAATAATATTATGTGACTAATTATATTCATCAAGTTCGTTATATAAAACTAACAGTATAACAAGCTTAGGATGAGTCGGTGTGGCGCTGGTTGTGGCGTATGACATTACTCGTTCGAGCTAATATTCACCGGGCGTTTAGCACCTATGGTAACAAGATTATGAGTGCAACAAACTAAAATGTGCTCGCAGTACCCGGGCATACCCCCCAACCGGCGCCACACGACGTAATATTATACATAAACAATTCATTAATAGAAATAAACTAATCACATCGCGCGTCGGCCGCGCAAACAGTACAAATGAAACAAAAGCCAGTAAACAATAACCTCCGAAGCTATTTACAGCGCGTACGGCGGCGTGACATCGTGCGACTCGCCTACGTAGATCCTACCAGTCTTCCACTTAAATGCCAATCGTCGCTTAGGCCTTCTGGTCCCGGGGCCGGGCCTATAGGATCCTCTCGTAGAACAGCAGGTAGGCCTGCGCGCGCAGCACCTTGTCCTCGGGCACCTCGGACACCATGCTGTCGGACACGTAGTACCAGCGGCCCGGCGCCGCCTGCACCCGCGGCGCCGGCGCCTCGCCCGACTCGTAGCCCGACAGCTCCGAGTCCGAGTCCGCGTCGCCCGCCGCCGCCGCGCTGTGCCCGCCGCGCGGCAGGAACCACCAGCGCGCGTCGCCCGCCTCCACCTTGTTGCGCACCTTCACGTACGCCACGTAGTGTCCGCCGTGCATGCCGCCCGAGTGCTCCACCACGCCGTACAGCGAGTACAGCAGTGACGACTGCCCCCGCGCCACGTTCGGCAGCTTGCGCACCTTGTCCATGGCGCAGAACGGCGCCAGGTCCAGGACCGTGGGGAAGTCCACGTGCTTGGACATCTTGCGGAACATGCAGCGCGGCCCGATCTGGAACCGCTTCAGGTGCAGGATCAGTATGGCTGGCGGACTCGACACTAGGAACCGTTTGGTAGCGTTCGTGTACACCGTCTTTCCATCCTTGCCGTTGATACGTTCCGTGCACGTCTCGCATCCGACCTTGTTGTTGCCGGTCAGCAACTCTAAGGCAGTGAATTGACTGAGGCAGGACTGAATACTGCACTCGTCTTCATCACAAACGTATCGCGGCGACAGCGGACTCTGTCGCGAGTACGGCATGAAGTCTCTCTGACTCTTCTCGGCGTCGATGTTGTTCACTTTAGGCTTGGGCGCGGGCGGGGGCGGGTCGGCAGGTGCCTCCACGGCTACCGGTGACGGTAACGCGGGCTTTTTGGTCTTAGAGTCATCCATACACAGTTTGAGTATGTCCAAGTGTTTGTTCAAGTCGTTGAGAGTCTTGCTCTCGGGTAGGGACTCGTAGCTGCTCTCGCCGCTGTGCTCGAGCACACTGCGACAGCCCTGCACGCTGATGCCGCGCGACACCACCTCGTTGGAGTACTCGGGCACGAAGGATATCCGCGACACCGGCCTCTCGAACTCAGTTTTGACGGGGGACAGTTTGTTGTGCTGCGGGCTGGACAGGTCGAGATTAATTTCGCTGGAGAGCGAGCTATGGCTGCCGAGTTCCTTGCCATTGGTCGGTGAGTCCACATTGTCCACGGTTTCCGTAGAATTATGTTTGGTGGCCTCCGGACTCGCGACTCCCGAGTCCGGGTTAGAGAGGTTCTCTAAAGAAATAAGGGGTTTATATTCGAGCGGTATCGCAGTGGTCGACGTCGAGTGGTCGGCGAATTCAACCTTATCTTTATCCGCATGTTCCGGGGTGTTGTCTGTTTTCTCTTTGTCCATGTCGACGGGGCTGGTGCGGATGGAGTCGGAGCTGATGACTTTCTCCGAGTTATATCCTGACTCCATGTGGTAGGCGGCGAAGTTAGCCGCCGTGTGGGCTATGGCCTGGGTACCCACGGAGACAGTGTGGGTGTCAGGCTGGCGAGGCATATCCTCGAGGTTATCCTCCACGTCCGCGTCAGACTGTTCCGATGAGGACTTACCGTCAGTCTTGGCTGTGCCGTTGGCGTCAGTCGACGGCTCATCCTTAGACGTCGAGTTACCTGAAAAGAGGGATTCCAAATAAGCTTTGGTATTTCAGAAGACGGGAATGACAGTAGTTAATGGCAAAGTGACCATATTTATAGCTGGCGTGACAAATAATGATGTCTGCACGCAGTATGAATTAGTGCGACGATTAGTAACAGAAGCTTATCGGTATTGCCGCGAGAATCATTTTTCTTTATAAAGCAGTACATAACATAGAAGCAACGTTGTCCCGCTTATTTTTACATGGGGTGTAAATAAAAATGGGCCAGCCAGCGTATGGTGATACGTGTAAATGTTCGTATTGTACCACCTTTGTTCTTTCTGGCGGCTTTGCGAGCAGCTATCCGCTCCTTCTTCAATTGGTGTTTTGAAGGTTTCTCCTCTTGCGCATTGTAAATATTCTCTTCTGAAAATATGTTCTCTTGTCATTACATGCCTTAGTTACTACACATCGAGCGTTATACTTGTGTCATTATAGTTTTGCACCAAAGTTTTATGGTTATTTATCATTCTAAACTAGAATATAGTAATAAAGAATATTCCGTTTTATTTATTTGTGTTATGTCGATAAAGCGAAACAGAAAGATGGACGAACGGCAGAGCTTTTTATGAATAGTAAGCCAAAAAATATCTGTACTAGCTATACATAAACTCCAAAATATTTCTAAACTATTTAAAGTTTCTTTTTTAGTTTTAATGAACGCCTCAGATATTGAAGACTTTTTTAACCGACTTATAAGAACAACTAAATTCTTAATTCAACTATTTTTTGTTCGTTAAAAAATGCTGCTATGTGTATGAATTTCATGTACATTCATGATGGATGAATGTGATAAAATAATAGTGGTTATGGTGCAAAACTGCGATGACAAGTGTACTTAAAAGCAAAAGCATGCTAAAAATAGTCACGACAAAGATTTTCAGTTAGGAAGCACTTAAAAACATCAATTGCATTCTGGATTTCAAAATAAAAGGGGATTTGGTTGGAGTAAAATAATAAATATTTTGTATGAGGATCATCACCCTACGTGAACATTAAAATGATGAACAGAAATGGAACAGATAGATGAAGTTTGATAATAAGAGGGCTTTGATAACACACAGCTGATTATTGTTAAGTTTTATAAGTACTGCAGTTGCTTAGTGGATTTTTTTATTTTTTTAAAAATAGTATTAGAATTTTGACTTGAAGTGTAAATGAATGGCCGATTGAATATGATTTGGTAGTAGAACTAAATTGAACTAAAATTAACTTAGAAGACGCCAGAGGTTTCCGCCAAGTCTCATCGAAATCCGTTCAGCTATTTGTACATAAAAGTGGCAAACATACAGACAGCCTTTCACCTTCATAATATTAGTTGTGATTTGTGTTTGTTTTACTTTTAAAGGCACAGCAGTACTTTTAAAGGAGGTCATTATCCTATCCAAAAATTACTATAACACAATTTAGACAAAAAATCAGCTCTGTATCACCAAAGCACAACAAAACCACGTCAAACTACACGCACACAACAACACACACACATATATATACAACAAGTACACATACCATTGGGTGTTTTCCTTCTGACAACTGCTGGGGGCTGTGGCCGGCTCGCTGCTACAGGGAGGGAGAGGTCCAGGAAGTACTCCGCCCTGTCCGACTGGTGGAGGCACTCCTGACACTCCAGGGTCGAGACTAGGAAGCCGCGGAACACCTTGAAAGATAGTTGAGCTGGTTAGATTTGGAGCTGAGCTGAAGTTCTGGCTAAGTGACCTGATCTTCAAATTGGTAAGTAATGAATTCGCAATTTCTTGAGATATGTTGCGCAAGCTCGCAGATTGCGATGCGACGTCACATCTTAGTTTTGTGTACAGACCTTTACTCATACGGGAAAATAAAACAAAATCAAAAACTCTCATGCAAAAGAACTCATAATCTCGAATAATTGCCGATTTCTATTACCTAACTTCATTGTTTTGCGATTAGAGATTATATCATTTATGGAGCTGGTGTCAAAATTCAATCTTTAATCGTAAAACAAAAGATGGAAAGGTTATAGAAATCTAGCGTATAGCAACATTCCATCAAGTTAGGAATATAGGTACTTAATGACCTGTCTTGTCAACTAGCATTCAAACAGACAATTCATTTTTATCTTCATGCAAAAAAACAAGGGCATTTGTTCGTTCTTTAGGATGTCAAAATTTGGGAAGAGGGGAAAGACTTGTATTCTGGAGTAAAAGATATGATAACAGTTTCTAAAAGGGAACCAAACCAATAAAACATAGTTTAGTATGACAAACTGCAACACACGCCTCTATTGAAGAGTTGTTATCAATTTAAGTCTTTAGTAGAATCACAAATCATTTATATCAGAATCGGTTTGCTTATTGCTGATCGAGAATGAAATAGAACCTGTATTTTATGGCAAAGTGGAACTAACATATCTTTCTATATACAATACTGGCTGTGGCCGGTAGTTTCATCCGCGCCCCGTGGAAACTAATTCCCGTTACAGGATAAAAAGTAGTCTATGCCACTACTACTGTAGTGTTTTTCAATTATAATGAATCCTTGTCAGTTTCTGTACTGACATGGAGCTGCTGACCTCTATAAACTCTGTCATCATCTGCCTAGCCTTTTCCCAAATACGTTGGGGTCGGCTTCCAGTCTAACCGGATGCAGCTGAGAACCATTATTTTACATGGAGCGACTGCCTGTCTGA
>NWSH02000556.1:6506899-6548337 GCA_002382865.2 Heliothis virescens
AGCGACTGCCTGTCTGACCTCCACAACCCAGTTACCCGGGCAACCTGGCACCCCTTGGTAAGACTCTATAAACTCTGTCATTATTCAAATAAGGTACATAATGCAAAAAAAGTTTGCAAATCTGACAAAATGATTTATATTCCTACAAAAACTTCAATCACTAACAACCATTCTAATATAAAAATTAAAAAATAAATTTCAAAAAAAACCACTCCCATAAAAAAATGTACTCCCCGACTTAATTAATACCTTAGTTACCTGTTCAGGTCTTAGCATAGTGTCCGAAGCTTGCTGTCCATAGAACTTGACCTTCTGTTTGACCTCGCCGTCGACCTTCGCGGGGTCGACCTTGGAACTCATGCCGAGGCTGCTGAGTATGACTGACTGATAGCGTCTAAGGTCCTCTGACCTGAAGGATAGAATAACTATTGTTAGGGCATAATGTAGGTATGTTTGTGTTTGTTGTTCCAGTTATTTGCGATAAAGGATGCGAGAGATAAATTGGTAGTTTTATGAATGGGAATGCAATGTTATTTTTGTGGTTCTATTCTTAGATTACAATTAGTAGTTATGTCACTGTAGCATTTGTTTTTATCATTGTTTGTGAAATATGAAACTGGTAACTCAATAATTATACACACATGGACCAAAATTCGGCAAAAACAGAATTTAAGGTTGACCCTTCCTACGTATTACCTAACCTACACCTTACTGAAGAGGGAAGACTTTTTTCCGCTATGGGATACTAAACTAGAGAACTTTGAACAGCAAAATTCTTTTGCTTGTCGAATTATTTCAAATATTTTGTTGGTGTTTAGGCCATACTGTTCGAAAGTGGGGCGGTAATATATTATTATCAGAAATTGTGTAATACCTGACAGCTTCAAGCAAATGCCTGAGCAGCTCATGTGCATCATGCTGGTCACCACCTCCGAATTGAGGCAGCTTGTTCACCAGCGCTGATAGCAGCTTCCGAGGGTTATACACACCACCTTCACCTGGAAATAACGATAGTATGATGTTATTATTTGGCAAATTTAGAGAGCAAACTAGTAGATTTTCGTACGAACTGAGGTGTAGTTTTTAAGATTTATGTTATTAAATGTATCACATTTGTACAGCACGACAGCAGGTCAACCTACCCGAATCAGTCAAATTTTACCAATCGAACATTAATCTTCCACTATTGTGATAAGGTTGAAAATCTATTGAAGAAGTTTGATAGATTGTGGTAGGTTTATGTGCTGGCTTTACAAGGGAAGAAGTATTAAATAGTAATCGATAGAACCACAAAGATAGCCAGAACGATGACGACGAACGATAACAGCGTGCTTGATTTTTTGCGCGGAATGTGACGTATAGAAAAAGTGAGAGCAAAATCCGCTAAGTGGTGTAAAATCGCTATTACGCCTTGATCCCACCTAGAGATGTGCCGTTGCCGGCAATATTGCCCAAAGTTCGAATATTGGTGGCAATATTGCCGCCGATATGGCCCAAAGTGGCAATATTGCCGGCAATATTGCTACCAATATTCCCACTTTTTAGCAATTTTGCCGGCAACGGCACATCTCTAATCCCACCATAGAGGAGCGGAGGAGTATTTAAAAACTAATAGTGCTTATCCGCTTAGACACTAGTGGGTGGGCGCAAAAGGGCGGTTTATGTATCGATCTGGCTTTCTAAGAAGCCAATTTTATAAGCCATGACTCATGACTTAAGCCACATTCAATCTAAAAAAAAAAAACATTTTGGCACAGTTTAAGTCGACATTCTTCAGTTAAGTTTCAAATGACTATCTACGATTTCTCAATGGCTTGACATTTCTACCCGGATTCACTCGCATCCGGCCGTCCTTCCCGTATCCGGACAAAATTATAGCCAATATTATTCTTTGACTTTTGAAAACTGTGTGGAAACTCTTTCACACACACTAACAAGAGTAGTTTCGGAGCCTTTAAGATACAAACAAACAAAAATATTTCCTCTTCATTATATTATTAGCATATATTGGTACTTATTAGGTTGCATCTTATTTAAAACCTACCTAACACTTCAACAATCCAAAACAGAAAACTTATTTACTTCAATACTGTGCAATAAATCGATCAAGGTAAGGGCATAATTACAAACATAGTATTATGAGCATTTTTATGCAATCGGTAAGGAAACCGCGTAACTCAGGGTTACGTTAACTACAAGCAGTTTGTAAACATGAATTTAAAGTATAAAATTAAGGTATTGCGGTTTATTGAAGGCCGTGTTTATGGACGATAACCTTTTTTTATCGATGGGAAATCATCAGATGATCCCTCCTGTTGTGGGTGTCAGCGTGAGGGAGTGTCAGACTTTTACTGACTAAAATTCACCGTGTTCCATCGGGAGCCTTTTGTGTGTCAGGGCCGCGGTAACTCTTTCGAACAACCCGCAGCCCCGACAGGCTCTGGCCCTAGTATAGCCCCGCAATAGGGTTTGCTGACACTCTGTGGAGCGCATGGAACAAGGCACGCCGTCGACAATGGACGATGACCTCTTTTACCAGGATCTCTGGTACTATGGGCATATAGGACTTTATTGCTAAGAAATATGATAAGGAAATCTATATTAATATAAAGAAGGAAGGAAATAAAAATGAAAAATAAGGAAGAGGAAACCTTTTTTTATGCCCTATAGGTACAGAAACTACTGATAAGATTTGAAAAATTATTTCACTGTTGGGAAGCTACACTACTTCCAACATAAGCTTTATTTTATCCAGGTGCGGCAAGTGGTTCTATAGCGATAGAAAGATGATAAAACGCACTATCCAAAGGGAAAAGTAGCAACAATGCGGGGTTATTTATATCAAATGCACATAATAATGTAGTATGGCCGTGACGAATTTACATTCGTATCGATGTACCGCTATAGATAGAATCGTAAATAAGATTTGGAACGGAATATTCTTTGTGTGAACGCTTGCTTTGTCCGGTGTTTTCACCCGTCCATTTGCAAAGTACATCTCCTGCAATATTTTAGGCCCCTAAAAGTTATAGTTTGTTGTTTAAATACGTTTGGTTTGTTTTTTTTTTATTTGGTTTCTAATTATGTACCTAGTTGTTAAGTGTTTAAGAATATTGCACAAAACGTTATAAGGATGTTATAATTTACCAGCTTCCACCAACGGTTTATCCCGCGCCCCATGGGAATTACATCGCGAACCCGGATAAAACTTGCGTATAGATTTCCTCGATAAATGGGCTATCTAACACTGAAAGATTTTTTTTAAATCTGACCAGTAGTTCCTGAGATTGCCGCGTTCAAACAAACAAACTTTTCGGCGCTAAATATTAGTATAGATCATTGTAACTATGGGCACAAGATGAATCAAGTTTGAAAGTACAAAACAGTATTCAGAATGTAAAATAACCAATGATAACTTGTTAAAATCTATTTATTTTTAGAAATATACTTTCTGATAAGACTGGAAATGACGCGACAGAATCAGATAAGAATAACGTCACTAACAAAACCAATTGAGATATTACTTAATTGTATAAGTAATTAGCTTAAGGTTATTGCTCCAAAGTCAAGCGTAATGTATGCTTACCTAATATCTGTTTATCTGTACTTTATCTGCATGGAATTGATTAGGATAACGAAAGTAGCTTTAATTATTATTTCTCTACCTATACCTATATATATTTACCTATCTATATACTAAGATTAATGCTCAATCCTTCTCTGCGTGAGAGGAGGCCTGTGCCCAGCAGTGGGACGATAAAAAGGCTACTAAAAAAAAATATGTATACTAAGGTTTGTTTGTTTGAATGTGTTAATCTCAGTAACTACTGATCCAATTAGGAAGCTAGTGTACAATGTAGATAATAAGTTTTTAGTAACTGGTACTTTCGATAACAATTAGACTGGATTCTTTGTGGAACATTTTCTAATGCCCTTTTATAATCATGTTGCTTGCAAAAGCAATTGGACTTGCAATAAATTCTCGACCCTTTCACTTTAAAAAAAGTAATTTATAACAACACAAAGTAACTAATATGAAAATAAAAGGTATATCATTGAAAGATAGCTTTTCACTAGCAATTTCTACAAAATCAAATTAAACATATCTTTGAACAGTTCCAAAATATTTTTAAATTAACTCCAGGCGTCAGGCTAGACAGTGGGAGCATGAAATTAGGTCACTTTCTAAATATAGGTAACCTATCTTGTGGTGTATCCATGTTATAGACAGACATACAAGTTGCTGCCATTATATATAGTCTTGATTTAGTTTGTAATATTGTATCTATCCCTAACAATCTTGTAAATGCGAAAATTAGTGAGAATGTATGTTGCATGTTTGTTACTTTTTAATGCCCAGACTACTGGATGGATTTTGATGGAACTTGGCAGTAAAATAGGTAAATTCAGAATAACAAATGGGCTACTTTTTATCTCTACTCGGGAAGTAGTCGGTACGCGAGTGAAACCACAGGTGGAAGCTAGTACTAATATAAAAGAGGATTTTTATTGTTTGTACCCTAGCTGCAAAACAAGTGAACCAATTTAAAAATTATTTCGCTGCTGAAAAGTCACACTATCCCTGGGTGATAAAGCTTAATTTTATCTAGGTATGGGAAGTAGTTTTCACGGACGCGGGTGAGACCGCGGGAAGCAGCTAGTTTTAAGGATAAAAATAATACAAATGCTATGCTTCGTGAAGTGTAGGTCAAGGCTAATTATGTTGACTTGATTTATCAATTAGTGTAACATCTATTCAATTGTTTTAAATAATTGAGTTAATTTTTCCTTTTCATTATTGAAAAAAATATATCAGAAAACTAATAAAAAGAACTATTATCATTGGACAAAGAAGCACATATTGACTTTATCTAGTAGCATAGAACTTAAATTATTGCAAGGCAATAATATTCAAAAACAAAGCTTTTGTTTATAACTAAGTATGACACATAAAGGTTTTATGAGGACAAAGGAAATAAACATCAATTTGTTACAATTTGCTTAATTAATTGGATATTTACTTAAAATTTAGTTCTGAAACGGATAATTAAGTAACTAGCTCTGCCAGCGGTTTCACCTGCTTCCCAAGGGAACTGTTTTCCTCACCTAGATAAAAGTATCCTATGCGTCAAGTTGTAGACATAAACGGTCTATCAACTTGTAAACCTCCGCAATTCTGTAGTGTAATACATTGACAGAACACAACGGTTTCACTAGTTGGTCAGATTGTATTATCCAGCTAAAATAGGAACAGAGGGACATTGCTAGTGCATTAATGACCCCTGACTGTATATTAGTGAAGAAGTTATAGATATACATACAAACTTTTGCCTTTACCTAATATTATTATGATAAGTAGGACATAAAGGTGCACTGTATGTACACAAAGCAATTATGAAGTTTAGCCAAATGCCTGCAGTCTCTTGCACGAACAAACAACCTTGAGTTTTTATTACATAAAAAACAACAACAGCATTATATTTGGTAGTTAACTGTATATTTTAACCTGTTATGTAAATATAACACAGTAAACAATTTGTGTAAATATATTTTTTTAAGATTATATTTATTTTCTGTTCTATATGTTGGCTGTATTATATTTTGTTCAGTAAATGAATGTTATTGTACTGGAGAATGGTAATAAAAAGAGTAATTTAAATATCTAAATCTGTTTACAAAGAAATGCTAATGTGATTAGTACTTGTAGTGTTCATAAATGAGCTATTATGCCTGGTTTCTTTATAAAAACCGTATTATTCTAATAAGAATGAAGTAAAGATATTTCAATAGGAATTGTTGCATTCAAATTATCATGTCAAGGTTTATTAACAGTAGTACATACCTGCTTGTAATTCACTTAAAGTTTCCGATAATGTGCGGGTCAGTGTGCCCCACTCAGCCAGCTGTCCTGTTATCGGAGGCAGGTCCACCTCCTTCCCATCATCACCATCAGGCTTCAGCTTCAACTTTCCACCAGGCAATGTGAACCTTTCACCAGGATTAGCCATTTCCTGCAGCACTTGCAACAAATATGGTGTCTGCACCAGACACTGCATGACTGAATTGAAGAAGCAAGTATTTCCTAGATTTGTGAGACCTCTAACTCTCGGTAGACTTAACATAGCCTTGTCTTTTCCTTTAGATAGTGGGTCAATTTTAATTATAGTTTCTACAGTTGGTACATCCATTTTCGAGTCTTGATTATAAGGCAGTTCAATTGGAGGGAGTGATTTAGCATTCCCACCACCTACTGCTTGCTTTTTAAGGTATTCTACACACTCATGGAGCTTTTTAGCACTAGAAGCGGTAACTTCATTGTTGCAGTTGTAGCAGTATACTTCCCAAGTGGTTGTGTTGGCTGTGAGAGCATGGCAGTCGGAGCGCGGGGTCTTGAAGTGGTTCAGGGCATGCTTGTTCCGTGTCCGTCCACAGAGCTGCGAGCCGCAACGCAGGCACATCCATAACGAAAGGTCTTCTTCGAAATCGGGGTCAGAGACCTCGGTCTTGGACGACTTCTTGCACTCGGAGCATTCCTTCTGGAAGCCCCCCGTTTTGAGCGCCTTCTTCAGCTGAGTCAGGTCTACGGCTTTGGCTACATGAGGACATGCGGATTTGACGTTCTCGTCACACGACTCCGTAGATTCATCGCCATTTTCACCAGGATCGCTCTGTCTCTTTTTCTTAACCATTGTCACGTCTCAGTGTAACCGCCTGCAATACGTAACAAGATACATGTGGTAAGAATAACCGCACTAACACAAAAAGAATAAAATGTCAAATCTGTGTCGATAGCCATTGCACGCGTGACAACGCACATTCATCGAATATGGCCCTCAGGAAATGTGCTAACATGCCAAAGGACTATTAATAAAATTATCACCTACTTACAGTTACATACGACGGCAAAAAACTATGTTCAGAACGTCTAGAATAACAAAAAGATTAAGTTTTCCAAATTTTTGTCAGAAAAGTGTACCACCGTCAACCATCTTTCTTAAACAATGTTACCAATATAACAAAAATAAATAAAAAAGTAAAATGAAACCCCTTTCCACGAAATGTCTAATGATTGTTGCAAAAAAAAACAGGAATCGACTAATCCATTAGAGTTCCCAGATGTCAAGGCGATAGTAAGTATGAAACATGGAATTAATAAGTACTACGTACAACTGGAAGGTTCACTGTGCATCGAAGCACGAGCCGAGTGAGAGGTCTTAAACCTTGGTTTGTCTCTTTCTGTTAGAGTGTGACAAAAGAACAAAACGCCATATTGTTTTTGTGGATTGGACAACTGGATTCTACCATCTTACCTAATCTTGCCACATGTAGAAGTAATAAAAATTTCCAAACCATAAAATACAAAGACTTTGATCTATCTGTCCCTACGCGATATTGCATTTATTGTTAGTTGTACTTTTACATTGCTTACAAATAAGTCTCGTTAATATTCATTGACAAAAATAGTTTTCTGCGAAAACAAAATCTTGAAAATTTATTGCCATTGTATCAAATATTTCACATGGCAACTGTGCGAAAGAGACACACAAAGATAAAAGAAGTCTCATGTTGTTTCGTTTTTCTGGAAAGATATTGGTAATTAAAAAAACACTTTGTGACCACAACAATAAGGTTCAATTTGATATATCAAAAAAATAATAGTGAGCATTCCAGTTGTACGTAGTACTTACTAATTCCATGGTATGAAATTATAAAATCTCACCTCTAGTGTCTTAGTCTTGTACGCCATCTAGTGACGAGTAGAAAAACTAAAATTCTGAAACGTCAACATGATCGTGATGGAATCTGCTAATCAAATTGTGAATTTTCATTGATTTTTGTTAAATTTACGTCGGAAATAACGAATATTGAAATAAAAATTAGAATTTTGGAGTGTGACTTTACGTGCCATGTGATGGAAATATGTGGTTCGTTGGTAATTGCTCAAATAACGTAAAGTGAAAGAAGTTGTTGATGGTGATCATTTTTTAAGTATTAAAAATTAGCAAAATGTCACTGCCCGGGAATGGAATCTTCGTGGTGCAGGGCGAGATGGCAATGCTCGTCACTGCCATGCGACGGAGTACACGTTGGGGCTCGCATTCCTTCCCCAACGAAGAGTATGATGTGTTGATGAGAACCTTCCAAGATCTCAAGACTATTTTGAACCAAGTGGATGATTTGAGGCTCTTGGACCCAGCTACTTACCTGAGCCCCTTCCTAGAAGTAATACGAAGCAAGGAGACTACAGGTCCTGTCACTAGTTTAGCTCTTTCTGCCATACACAAGTTTTTGTCTTATGGTCTTATCGGTGAGTAACTGTTCACTCTATTCCGCCATTATTCCCTTCAGAAATATCAATTGATACAGTATAGGAGGCTGTCATATATTTGGGGTTCATTGTGTGGTTGTTACAACTGAAAACATCAAACATACTGATGTTAGAGAGAGTTGTAATAATTAGTATTTTTATCTTAAAAGGCCCTACTAATAATTAAGAGGAATTGGATAGGATTCATACATTTGTGGTAATAGTGAGTTTATAAATCATTTATACGTCTCATTGTGTTAACAAAATTTAATAAATAATAGCATAGTTAATAGATATTATAAGTGTATGTAATAGTGTA
Organism: Heliothis virescens; assembly: GCA_002382865.2. Lineage (NCBI taxonomy): Eukaryota > Metazoa > Arthropoda > Insecta > Lepidoptera > Noctuidae > Heliothis > Heliothis virescens. The sequence goes on from NWSH02000556.1 coordinate 6,515,527, forward strand.
TAATTATTGTTATGTAAAATATTTATGTATTAGTATTTTCTATGGGCCTTAGTTGCCTGCAATAAAGGAATAAATAAATAAAAATAAATACAGGACCTTTGTAAGTTATTTCATGAACTAAAGAAACAAATTGGCAAAATTCTTACTCATATGTATTACTAGATTCTGCAAGCGGTATCACCCGTATTTTGTGGGAACTACTTTGTGCACCCGGATAAAAAGGAGCCTATAGGCTTCCTCGATAAATGGGCTATCCAACACTGAAAGAATTTCTCAAATGGGACCAGTTGTTCATGAGATTACTATGTTCAAACAAACAAACTCTTCAGCTTTATAATGATGGCGTCCTAGCCGATTGCCAGCCAAGGTGGCTGTTCTCATATAAGGAGATCAGCCAGCTGCGCAGGACATATTATTGTGCACAAGCATTTATTAGCAAGGCTTTAGGATACTTTTTATCCGGGTGCACCCAGTAGTTCCCACGGGACGCGGGTGAAACTGCTAGCAGAAGCTAGTTACATTATAAAATTCAAAAAATATAACTTTTTAAGTGACTGCTATAGGCAAACTTATTCTAGTCTAAAAAGTATGGAAAGTTCTTCTTATTGAGTGAGCTGCAGGTTAAAATCATCTAACAAGCCTCAGTGTCAGAGTTTTCTCGAACCCACCTGATCACCTCTAATATGTAATAATATGCTGAATGGTACAAAATAATATATTATCATTGTTATCAGCTGATTGACTACTTTGACATACATATTATACTGTATCTCAATACACTGCATAGTAGGTGCTACTTCAGTCTTATCATAAGTTGTGCATATTGCCATAACATAATTAGCATAGAAATTGAAATGACTCTCAAGTAGTACTTTTGCACTTATAGTTGAGATAAGATCAAGAAAAAACCTTGAATTAGTTTATGTTATCATTTTAAAATCTATTGTCTATTATGCTACTAGTGCTTTTCCGTGGCCTAGCCTATATACCCTTTCTTTTAACGATGAGAAATCATCAGTATTACAATCTTCTTCTTCTCTTATATATAAAAATGTATTGCTGTTCGTTAGTCTCGCTAAAACTGGAGAATGGCTGGACCGATTGGGCTAATTTTGGTTTTAAAACGTTTGTAGAGGTCAAGGGAAGGTTTAAACGATACGAGGTGGTACGAAGTTTACCAGGTCAACTAGTCATAATATATAATAATCAATCATCAGTAATACAGAAACTCACACGTAGTGTCAGACTTTTACTGACTAAAACCCACCGTGTTCCTTTGGGAGCCCTTTGTGTGCCAGGGCCGCGGTAACTTTTTCGAACAACCCGCAGCCCCGGCGGAGCCTCTATACCCTGGGAGCTCTTTCGTGCATCCTGGTAGAAAGTAGCTTATCTAAATGAATATAATAGAGTTTATTTTTGTACACGGCTCTGAAAATACTGAACCAATTTGAAAAATTCTTTCACAATTGAACACCTTGGATGGTGTAACAGGGTATGGCAAAAAGTTACCCTGCGACGCGAAGGAAACCACAACACACCCGTCGTTCCCGCTTCACTGATTTTTACCAATAGATAGAGTGATTCCTGAGAAACAATTTTGATTATATTTTTTATCTTCATAATGTTATTCTTACCCTAGATCCGACCCACCCCAGCGTGCCAGCGACAGTGGAGGACATAGCCGATGCCGTCACTCACGCGCGCTTTGTTGGCACCGACCACTCGTCAGNACCATGGAATTAATAAGTACTACGTACAACTGGAAGGTTCACTGTGCATCGAAGCACGAGCCGAGTGAGAGGTCTTAAACCTTGGTTTGTCTCTTTCTGTTAGAGTGTGACAAAAAAACAAAACGCCATATTGTTTTTGTGGATTGGACAACTGGATTCTACCATCTTACCTAATCTTGCCACATGTAGAAGTAATAAAAATTTCCAAACCATAAAATACAAAGACTTTGATCTATCTGTCCCTACGCGATATTGCATTTATTGTTAGTTGTACTTTTACATTGCTTACAAATAAGTCTCGTTAATATTCATTGACAAAAATAGTTTTCTGCGAAAACAAAATCTTGAAAATTTATTGCCATTGTATCAAATATTTCACATGGCAACTGTGCGAAAGAGACACACAAAGATAAAAGAAGTCTCATGTTGTTTCGTTTTTCTGGAAAGATATTGGTAATTAAAAAAACACTTTGTGACCACAACAATAAGGTTCAATTTGATATATCAAAAAAATAATAGTGAGCATTCCAGTTGTACGTAGTACTTACTAATTCCATGGTATGAAATTATAAAATCTCACCTCTAGTGTCTTAGTCTTGTACGCCATCTAGTGACGAGTAGAAAAACTAAAATTCTGAAACGTCAACATGATCGTGATGGAATCTGCTAATCAAATTGTGAATTTTCATTGATTTTTGTTAAATTTACGTCGGAAATAACGAATATTGAAATAAAAATTAGAATTTTGGAGTGTGACTTTACGTGCCATGTGATGGAAATATGTGGTTCGTTGGTAATTGCTCAAATAACGTAAAGTGAAAGAAGTTGTTGATGGTGATCATTTTTTAAGTATTAAAAATTAGCAAAATGTCACTGCCCGGGAATGGAATCTTCGTGGTGCAGGGCGAGATGGCAATGCTCGTCACTGCCATGCGACGGAGTACACGTTGGGGCTCGCATTCCTTCCCCAACGAAGAGTATGATGTGTTGATGAGAACCTTCCAAGATCTCAAGACTATTTTGAACCAAGTGGATGATTTGAGGCTCTTGGACCCAGCTACTTACCTGAGCCCCTTCCTAGAAGTAATACGAAGCAAGGAGACTACAGGTCCTGTCACTAGTTTAGCTCTTTCTGCCATACACAAGTTTTTGTCTTATGGTCTTATCGGTGAGTAACTGTTCACTCTATTCCGCCATTATTCCCTTCAGAAATATCAATTGATACAGTATAGGAGGCTGTCATATATTTGGGGTTCATTGTGTGGTTGTTACAACTGAAAACATCAAACATACTGATGTTAGAGAGAGTTGTAATAATTAGTATTTTTATCTTAAAAGGCCCTACTAATAATTAAGAGGAATTGGATAGGATTCATACATTTGTGGTAATAGTGAGTTTATAAATCATTTATACGTCTCATTGTGTTAACAAAATTTAATAAATAATAGCATAGTTAATAGATATTATAAGTGTATGTAATAGTGTATAATTATTGTTATGTAAAATATTTATGTATTAGTATTTTCTATGGGCCTTAGTTGCCTGCAATAAAGGAATAAATAAATAAAAATAAATACAGGACCTTTGTAAGTTATTTCATGAACTAAAGAAACAAATTGGCAAAATTCTTACTCATATGTATTACTAGATTCTGCAAGCGGTATCACCCGTATTTTGTGGGAACTACTTTGTGCACCCGGATAAAAAGGAGCCTATAGGCTTCCTCGATAAATGGGCTATCCAACACTGAAAGAATTTCTCAAATGGGACCAGTTGTTCATGAGATTACTATGTTCAAACAAACAAACTCTTCAGCTTTATAATGATGGCGTCCTAGCCGATTGCCAGCCAAGGTGGCTGTTCTCATATAAGGAGATCAGCCAGCTGCGCAGGACATATTATTGTGCACAAGCATTTATTAGCAAGGCTTTAGGATACTTTTTATCCGGGTGCACCCAGTAGTTCCCACGGGACGCGGGTGAAACTGCTAGCAGAAGCTAGTTACATTATAAAATTCAAAAAATATAACTTTTTAAGTGACTGCTATAGGCAAACTTATTCTAGTCTAAAAAGTATGGAAAGTTCTTCTTATTGAGTGAGCTGCAGGTTAAAATCATCTAACAAGCCTCAGTGTCAGAGTTTTCTCGAACCCACCTGATCACCTCTAATATGTAATAATATGCTGAATGGTACAAAATAATATATTATCATTGTTATCAGCTGATTGACTACTTTGACATACATATTATACTGTATCTCAATACACTGCATAGTAGGTGCTACTTCAGTCTTATCATAAGTTGTGCATATTGCCATAACATAATTAGCATAGAAATTGAAATGACTCTCAAGTAGTACTTTTGCACTTATAGTTGAGATAAGATCAAGAAAAAACCTTGAATTAGTTTATGTTATCATTTTAAAATCTATTGTCTATTATGCTACTAGTGCTTTTCCGTGGCCTAGCCTATATACCCTTTCTTTTAACGATGAGAAATCATCAGTATTACAATCTTCTTCTTCTCTTATATATAAAAATGTATTGCTGTTCGTTAGTCTCGCTAAAACTGGAGAATGGCTGGACCGATTGGGCTAATTTTGGTTTTAAAACGTTTGTAGAGGTCAAGGGAAGGTTTAAACGATACGAGGTGGTACGAAGTTTACCAGGTCAACTAGTCATAATATATAATAATCAATCATCAGTAATACAGAAACTCACACGTNTTAATAAGTACTACGTACAACTGGAAGGTTCACTGTGCATCGAAGCACGAGCCGAGTGAGAGGTCTTAAACCTTGGTTTGTCTCTTTCTGTTAGAGTGTGACAAAAAAACAAAACGCCATATTGTTTTTGTGGATTGGACAACTGGATTCTACCATCTTACCTAATCTTGCCACATGTAGAAGTAATAAAAATTTCCAAACCATAAAATACAAAGACTTTGATCTATCTGTCCCTACGCGATATTGCATTTATTGTTAGTTGTACTTTTACATTGCTTACAAATAAGTCTCGTTAATATTCATTGACAAAAATAGTTTTCTGCGAAAACAAAATCTTGAAAATTTATTGCCATTGTATCAAATATTTCACATGGCAACTGTGCGAAAGAGACACACAAAGATAAAAGAAGTCTCATGTTGTTTCGTTTTTCTGGAAAGATATTGGTAATTAAAAAAACACTTTGTGACCACAACAATAAGGTTCAATTTGATATATCAAAAAAATAATAGTGAGCATTCCAGTTGTACGTAGTACTTACTAATTCCATGGTATGAAATTATAAAATCTCACCTCTAGTGTCTTAGTCTTGTACGCCATCTAGTGACGAGTAGAAAAACTAAAATTCTGAAACGTCAACATGATCGTGATGGAATCTGCTAATCAAATTGTGAATTTTCATTGATTTTTGTTAAATTTACGTCGGAAATAACGAATATTGAAATAAAAATTAGAATTTTGGAGTGTGACTTTACGTGCCATGTGATGGAAATATGTGGTTCGTTGGTAATTGCTCAAATAACGTAAAGTGAAAGAAGTTGTTGATGGTGATCATTTTTTAAGTATTAAAAATTAGCAAAATGTCACTGCCCGGGAATGGAATCTTCGTGGTGCAGGGCGAGATGGCAATGCTCGTCACTGCCATGCGACGGAGTACACGTTGGGGCTCGCATTCCTTCCCCAACGAAGAGTATGATGTGTTGATGAGAACCTTCCAAGATCTCAAGACTATTTTGAACCAAGTGGATGATTTGAGGCTCTTGGACCCAGCTACTTACCTGAGCCCCTTCCTAGAAGTAATACGAAGCAAGGAGACTACAGGTCCTGTCACTAGTTTAGCTCTTTCTGCCATACACAAGTTTTTGTCTTATGGTCTTATCGGTGAGTAACTGTTCACTCTATTCCGCCATTATTCCCTTCAGAAATATCAATTGATACAGTATAGGAGGCTGTCATATATTTGGGGTTCATTGTGTGGTTGTTACAACTGAAAACATCAAACATACTGATGTTAGAGAGAGTTGTAATAATTAGTATTTTTATCTTAAAAGGCCCTACTAATAATTAAGAGGAATTGGATAGGATTCATACATTTGTGGTAATAGTGAGTTTATAAATCATTTATACGTCTCATTGTGTTAACAAAATTTAATAAATAATAGCATAGTTAATAGATATTATAAGTGTATGTAATAGTGTATAATTATTGTTATGTAAAATATTTATGTATTAGTATTTTCTATGGGCCTTAGTTGCCTGCAATAAAGGAATAAATAAATAAAAATAAATACAGGACCTTTGTAAGTTATTTCATGAACTAAAGAAACAAATTGGCAAAATTCTTACTCATATGTATTACTAGATTCTGCAAGCGGTATCACCCGTATTTTGTGGGAACTACTTTGTGCACCCGGATAAAAAGGAGCCTATAGGCTTCCTCGATAAATGGGCTATCCAACACTGAAAGAATTTCTCAAATGGGACCAGTTGTTCATGAGATTACTATGTTCAAACAAACAAACTCTTCAGCTTTATAATGATGGCGTCCTAGCCGATTGCCAGCCACGGCGGCTGTTCTCATATAAGGAGATCAGCCAGCTGCGCAGGACATATTATTGTGCACAAGCATTTATTAGCAAGGCTTTAGGATACTTTTTATCCGGGTGCACCCAGTAGTTCCCACGGGACGCGGGTGAAACTGCTAGCAGAAGCTAGTTACATTATAAAATTCAAAAAATATAACTTTTTAAGTGACTGCTATAGGCAAACTTATTCTAGTCTAAAAAGTATGGAAAGTTCTTCTTATTGAGTGAGCTGCAGGTTAAAATCATCTAACAAGCCTCAGTGTCAGAGTTTTCTCGAACCCACCTGATCACCTCTAATATGTAATAATATGCTGAATGGTACAAAATAATATATTATCATTGTTATCAGCTGATTGACTACTTTGACATACATATTATACTGTATCTCAATACACTGCATAGTAGGTGCTACTTCAGTCTTATCATAAGTTGTGCATATTGCCATAACATAATTAGCATAGAAATTGAAATGACTCTCAAGTAGTACTTTTGCACTTATAGTTGAGATAAGATCAAGAAAAAACCTTGAATTAGTTTATGTTATCATTTTAAAATCTATTGTCTATTATGCTACTAGTGCTTTTCCGTGGCCTAGCCTATATACCCTTTCTTTTAACGATGAGAAATCATCAGTATTACAATCTTCTTCTTCTCTTATATATAAAAATGTATTGCTGTTCGTTAGTCTCGCTAAAACTGGAGAATGGCTGGACCGATTGGGCTAATTTTGGTTTTAAAACGTTTGTAGAGGTCAAGGGAAGGTTTAAACGATACGAGGTGGTACGAAGTTTACCAGGTCAACTAGTCATAATATATAATAATCAATCATCAGTAATACAGAAACTCACACGTAGTGTCAGACTTTTACTGACTAAAACCCACCGTGTTCCTTTGGGAGCCCTTTGTGTGCCAGGGCCGCGGTAACTTTTTCGAACAACCCGCAGCCCCGGCGGAGCCTCTATACCCTGGGAGCTCTTTCGTGCATCCTGGTAGAAAGTAGCTTATCTAAATGAATATAATAGAGTTTATTTTTGTACACGGCTCTGAAAATACTGAACCAATTTGAAAAATTCTTTCACAATTGAACACCTTGGATGGTGTAACAGGGTATGGCAAAAAGTTACCCTGCGACGCGAAGGAAACCACAACACACCCGTCGTTCCCGCTTCACTGATTTTTACCAATAGATAGAGTGATTCCTGAGAAACAATTTTGATTATATTTTTTATCTTCATAATGTTATTCTTACCCTAGATCCGACCCACCCCAGCGTGCCAGCGACAGTGGAGGACATAGCCGATGCCGTCACTCACGCGCGCTTTGTTGGCACCGACCACTCGTCAGATGGCGTTGTGCTCATGAAGATATTACAGGTATTTAGATATTATAGAAGGGTCAAAAGTGGCACCAAGTGGTTTGTGTAATACCAAGTGGTTTATGTAAGGGGCTAGCCGGGGCAGTGCCCCGGGGCCCCCAAACTCAGGGGCAGTGCCCCGGGGCCTGCAAACTGCAAACTAAAAAAAAAGCTCGCACTGTTCGCGCATGTTACATATCAGTTTCCTTTTTTCCTTAAAGGGGCCCCATTTTCTATTTGCTCCGGGGCCCGCAGTTATCTAGCTACGCCACTGGTGTAATATTACACTTGGCGCTGGCTAGCCAGTTGCTTATGGGGTCTAGATTACGTAGTTTACTTCGAATTTTCAGAAAAACCACATTTCCCAGCGATTACTCTCGCACCCGGCTAAAAAGTTGCCTGCCTATAATGTAATATCGATGTATAAGCTATATTACTGTCAAGTTTTATCAAAATCCGTGCAGTCATTCTTGCTTCATAGATTAACAAATAAACATCCATCAATCCACTGTGACGGGTAGACTGGTCAAGTAAAACGCATTTTCCCCACACAGGCACCCAGTGTTCATTCCCCTTATTTAAAAAAAACATTAATAAGTAAGTCTATTACCGCATCTGGATGAAAATAATATTTATAACGTAAGCATTTTTTATGGCCACAGATTAATCTAATAAGTCAGTCTGTCGGTTGGATTGTTCTCTATTTAGTACCAGGCTTTTGCGCGCCTAAGACAAGGTCCAGCTCAGTCCTGTTCCAGGCAAAATAATATGGAAACTCACGGAAATTCCCACCTTTTAAGCCCTATTATTACAAAATTGGTCTGTCGGGTCTTAACGAAGTACGTCAATTCAATAAATCTCCGGATGCACCGCATGCAATTACTATTGTGTAGCACTGCACCTATCGCGTTGATTCGTAGGAGTGTTCGCGATCAGTAGTAATAGGTTCTCACTCCCCTCGGGCCATTATTGAATTGATTGCATAATGGCAAAGGACATGCATACACATAGATTTCTAAATATTTTTGATAAATTCACGTACATGTCCTAAGAATAACCTAAGGCCTTTGCCAAATCAATATAAGTTAACGTAAGTCGTCAAGTCTCTGTTGGGCGCCAAAATAAATTGCAAATTGAATCCTCTTTAAAGCAATGGTAGTTCGGATCTTGAAGGCCTAATAAGACCTAGCTTGCTGACGAATATTGACGTCATGTAAGAATATGGACTTCATCTGAAATGCATTAGATTGTATTTTTACTACCATATACTTTTTACCGAATTGTTACTCAAATAGAAGAATTTTTGGAAACCCTTTGTAAATGAATCTTGTACGTAAAAACGTCTATTAACCTATTCACTGTCCACTAATTACTTAGACACAATAGTTAAACAATCGGTGTGTATCACATATGATTTATCGGCCAGGGAACGTGTTTATCACTGTTTTTGTTACAGGTACTTCGTACATTAATGCTGAGTCCTGAAGGCGCCATGTTGACGGATGAGAGCGTCTGCGAGATCATGCTCAGCTGCTTCCGCATTTGTTTCGAAACTAGACTCACAGGTACGTGTAGTTATTGATAGGTAAATATTGTGCGGTGAATCAAAGTAATCTGGTTACAGGGGAGAGATTCTGAAATAGCAAAACTGATGACTGTGAGAAGAATAAAACAAAATTTTGAAAAAAAAACAACAGTTTTTTGAGATATATCTGAATTGTCACTAAAATAAGATTTGGACTATTTAATTTACCACCTTTATAGGCTTATTTTTTTGTTGGACATAGGCCGTCTTAACTTTAGGTGTTGAAGAGGGCATGCTGTACCGACCCCATGTAATATGAATGATGATAGGCCTTCATTTTACCCGTACCAACTGATTCTCAACTTGATGCATCTGACTTCTGATTGCACAACCCTTCAATTTCTAGATTATCAACCACCCACCTATATATTCGCTCTTCGCCTACCAAACTCCCAAACTCCCAACATGGTGCACTGATTTGTATGCGTGTAATTGGGACCATATTGACGTTAATTCCTTCTCCCTCTTCAATAGTTATGCAGAGTTTAGACAATAACTTTTCAAGTGTCAATTTTTCGTAAGACACATCACTGGCTTGCCGCAAAAAGTGTCACCTAAAGTGATTATAAAATGCATTTTTTGGGCACCGTAATTTATTTAGACAGATTCATCATCTAAACTCTCTTTCATTCAAAAACAAGATTCTATTCTCCTTTATATTAAAAAGAGAGAGAAAGATTCCTTCTCAGGAGTTTTAACAATTAGGGATTTGATGATATCCTTTGTGTAATACTGACCTTAGGATATATGATACAATGCGTTATATCACAGCAAAGATGTCAACAAGATTGGCGCAATGGTAATTGGCCGCTACTCAGCGTGCGATAACAAGGGGACGAATAAATTGTCGCTGGTCTGGCTGTCTGTCAGTTCGTGTTTGTAAACACAACTACGATGACAAATGACTTGTTAGGAGCCATTTTTGGCAAACTTTCAACATTGTGACAAGGCGCGAACAATGTTTTAAAAGATTTAGGAGAGCATTATGCATTTTTGGAGTTATCTTAAAGTGATTTTTCGGTTTGATAACTTATTTGTTGATTCCCTAAATGTCTTGTTTATTGTTCAGGCAGGGTTGTATAATTTTTGCTTCTTTTCCTCAAAATTCTATTTATGGCAAGTATACAATACAAAGCGATTGTATTATTCTATTTTGAGAAAATCTCGTCGGAACAGTGAAGCTGGGAATGTTTGATTGATATCTGATACTGTTTATCAATTTCGGAGAATCTAATATACATACTTCGAATTTTGTGTTTTTTTTGCCGTATCGTCTATGTAGATATCTACTTGCGATATAATTACAAGAACTGAAAAGTTTACCGAATAGGGTATTAAAATAGAAAAATCGATAAAGCATTTCATTATTATTGCATGAAACGAGTAAAAGGGACCTTAAATCAAGATAGACAGAGAAAATGCATTTTCCGAACGGGGTCAGGGGGGGTAGATGCGCCGAACATTCACGCCCCTGGAACTTTCTCGAACATCGAAGCTTCGATAAGGGCGGTGTCATCGGATGTACAAGCCTGTTGCGCTCTCTATCTATCAACGTTGCATCCGGCTTGTTACCGCTCATAAATCAATATCTCAATATGTAGGATACCTGTACAATGTACTAAGTATTTGATAAAGGGTGGGTCCAGACGGGCAATGACCTGAATATAGGGTAGGGGCTGCATTGCCTCGGTACTTTAGTGCCCCGAGAGCTTCCGTCGCGAGTGCTCTCGGACAATCGAGTGCAGTTGCCAAATTGTTGATTGATTTTGGACTGCTTTGTCGAATTTTTGAGTTTCGTTGCCGTGTTTGGGATCTGGTAAGTTTTAGATAATAAGGGCTTATGTATTACAGTTGCTTCCTTTGTTATATCTTTTGTACTCGGTTTAAGTATGAGGATCGTTTAGTTATGTAACCATTCGATCCTCCGTTTCTATTGATCGGTAGTCGGTGGACACAAAGATTTGTCTTACTTATTAGTTTATTAGTTTAAAGATTTGTCTTATTTAGTAGTTTTTTTTTTAGATCGGATTTATCGAAACTTGGTAGGGTTTCGGATAGTTTCTTTTGTCCTTTAGGTGAGATGGTTCCGTACCACTTTTCAAACAGCTAACTTGTAGACTTACGTTTTGGTTGTTCCTTTGTCTGACCGTTACGTAACAGATTTTCATGCCCTTTGTGTTCCGTATTACATAAGTCCTTAGTATTATCAAATAAGTTCCAAATTCAAAGCATGATGGATACATGATTATTTTTCTAGAAATTCCACAGCAATATGTAGGTACTTGTAACAGAAAATCAAAACGTGGTACCGCCATTTTTAGGCTGGTAACAGAGCGAGTTGGGTCCCGGGGAGAGGGGGTAGAACCGACGCCGCTGAATCGATCCAATCTACGGCTTCCGACAATCTTCCTCGCCGCGCAGATTCGTGCGCATCTATTATTAAATTCCTGCATCGATATTCCGCAGTCCGCTAGACCTCAGAACCGATCAGGGCGTCGATCGGAACGGACGTCCTCCCGCGGTCTCTGCAGATTTTAAACAAAGAACTGTCTCCATTTTAGAATTGCTGCGTCGGAACGCGGAACAATGTCTTCGAGATATGACGCAGTTGATCTTCATGCGGCTGCCGCAGTTCCCGCCAGAAGATACGGCTTCCGCCAGTTTTTCTACTGTGGGCCTGTCACTTAAGAAGAGAGAAAAGACCAGCAAAAAGAAGAGCTTGACCAGTGTTAACAGTAAGTGTTTCTTTTTCTATGTCGTTATTTTGATTGGGTTCGACTTCTATAAAGTCTTACGCCCATTCTCACCAAGATCCCCTATACTGCCACCTAAGTATGGGATCCTTTACTTAAAAGTTTTCCTCACCCAGCTCCTAAATAGAATGTAGTTTCACCGAAATTCTGACTCCTAACGGTTGGCGAAAACGAAACCGTCTTATAACGGTCCCCCAAACCTGTTAGGGGATCCCATACTTAGGGGCTGTTGGTGAAATTGGGCACTAGTCATTTATCTGAAGATTATCAAGGAGTTAAGACCTACTGGAAATCAGGCATCTATAAATGTAACGGAAATTTCTACTCCCAAATTTCGAGACAAAGGGTGTTTGACGTGGCAACAAAATGGCGGCCGGCGCACAACTCGCAAACAAAATGGCGGCGAACAACGCCTTCTTTAACAAAGGATGGTGGAACAAAAGGAAACCTACGGGTTATTTTTAAACGTTCTTGAGGAAAGCTTTAGAAGATTATGTATGAGCTGGAAGGAAAATTGTTTCCTATAACATTTTCCTGTTTTTGAAAGTATTGGAGAGATTGGCAACAAAGATCTTTTCTTTGTTCTAGATTTAATTTTGTTTAAAGATTTTTTGGTTTACAAGAATACGTTTCTTCAATTTGATAGTGTTAGCTATTCTGCGAATTTTGTTGTAATTTTAATAAAATAATATTTTCTTAGCGACCTACCCGCATTTTCAAAATGGCGTAAAAGCGACAATGGCGATGCGCTCGAGGCGAACTAAATCTTATTTGGTACAACAACGGTTTTACCAACTATATCTATTCAAACAAAATGCCAAATATAGGCATAAAGAAAATTCATTAGGGCGTAGCGAGGACATGAAATGCGGCCGCCATTTTGAATTCCGGCGTGGCGGGAGGGGAGAGCGTGGGGAGGGGCAAGCCTTCACTGGGCGGGGAGGGGTAAGTTTGACCTCATCCCCTCCAACCCCTGAGGCAACGCTCATACCTGACATGAGGACTATAGATATTCCCCAGCGGGACCCACTAGGGCCAGAGCCTGCCGGGGCTGCGGGTTGTTCGAAAGAGTTACCGAGGCCCTGGCACACAAAGGGGTCCCGAAGGAACACGGTGGGTTTTAGTCAGTAAAAGTCTGACACTCCCTCACGCTGTCACCCACAGCGGAAGGGGTCATCTGATGATTTCCCATCGAAAAAAAAAAACACTGTAGACATTGTGCTGTAGTTATGAGGGCTGATCAATCGATTCAATTGCAGTGGTGCATGCGTTATCAATATGCGCAGTGGACAATTGGATGTAATGGAGGTCTTTGAACTCTAGTAGCTTGAAAGTGCATTGCAGATGCACTGCTTGGGACCTCTCTATGTCTAATAATATGGAAATCAGTCAGTTTCTAAATGGAACATGTTGCAATGTTATGATGATGACTGAAGGCTGGCCGACTTGCATAGACTGAGATATAAATAAAACATTGTTTCTAACACTTTTTTATAAAATTATAACGAACTTCGATTTACATTTTATTATCGAAATATATTAACCGGGAACTTCTGAGATGTCCATCTTCCTCGATTGGAATCGCAGGAGTGACAAAAGTTTATCCTTTACGTACCTTTCTTGAATTTGTATTCAAGAATTTCATAGTTTCCTGGAGAGGAGGCGCCGGTACATGAGGGTAGCCAACTGCCTCTCCGTTTCAAAAATGACGTGTTGGGTATGTCTTGATGGCCATACCCCGCGCACCTCGCGGCGCACGTGCCATCTAAGCGGCAAACACCCTTTTGGCTCTCGAATCGTAACCGCGGACACTTGTACCGCGCCGTGTGACGAAACCATAGCGCGATTCAGAAAGTAACAACGCCATCTATCGAGGTGGAGTGTAAACTTATTGTAAATAACTTTTTAAAATTAAAATTTTTATGTTTTGGGAATTTTTTTAAATAAATATTTATCATTGAACGTGATAATATTTTTTTTTTTAAGGTTATCTTTGGGGTATTTAATTTTTTTTTCATCGTTTCAGGTTCAAATTCTTTGGAAAGGAAGTCGTCTATTAGCGAACAGCCGAGCACAACTACTACTGAACTTGAATCTGAGAATGATGCCAGTAAAACTGACATCAGGCATAAGTAATATTTTTTTATAATTGCATAATATTATTATCTTACCTTTTTTGATAAAGAGAAAAACATCCATTAGGTATATGAAGAAAAATTCAGCTCGACATTAAAAAATACAAAGACAATACACGTAATTGAAACTTTATTTTTTTATGCTACTATCGTCAAAAAAGCACCTTTCTCTGTATTCCCAGAGGACATCAAACTGCCAACATTCATTTATTTCTCCATGTCTGTGGTTATCAAATTCTGACAACCTGGCAATATGGTTTTTCAGTTAAAAAAATTCTCCAGCTAAATTTTTGAAAGAAAAGAAAGAAAGAAAATTCATTTTATTGCGTGCTTAGGACACATGACACAAACTGGACAAATCGTAAAATTAAGATATGATGGGAGGAATATGCGTCGCAAACACGCAATATGGCCCTCGCTCAGCTTACTGCTGCGACCCTGACAGAGACAGGGTCACAGCGCTGATTTTCAGCGATAGCCGCTACTCTAACGTGATGACGTCAAATCGGTGATTCCAAAAAAATATATAAGTTAAAATAAATATAATATTAAATTGAGTATACTATACTGTGTAGTAACTACATAAAAAAAATAATAGCAATAATAATAAAAAAAACAAAAGTTTATAAAAATGGCAACAATCAGATAAATGACGTGAATTTGACAGTTTTATTCTGTAGTCTATGCCATGTTGAAATGTACACGAATAATAATAATGGCGAACGACGCTTACGCAGAAAATATAAGAAACAACAATATTGCAATTTCTCCTACCGTCATAAAATATTTATAGTCAACTTATTTTTTTCGCAGTCAAGACAAACACCTGATAAATGAAGCAGAAATTACAATAGAACCGGTAGACTCCGTGAAGTCTCCAGTAAAGAAACATGGCCGTCATTCCTCAATGGACCTGGCTGCTAACGGCAACACTTCCATCACTCAGCTGTTGGAGAAATGTGTAAGCGCTGATGCTGGCGATGAGAAGGTGGAACCTGAGAAGAGTGAGGAAGTACAGGAGGTGGAAGAGAAAAAAGAAGGTGGGTGATATTTTTTATTTTAGTTCTAGCGTCCGCCCGCGGTTTGACCCGTGTCCGCAGAGAACTTTTTCACGTACCCGTATAGGGATAGTGTGTCTTATGTCGATGTCCTGGATTTATGTACCAACCAATATTAAGCCGAATTGGTGCAGCCATTCTTGAGTTATTTCTTATGATTATCCAAGAATGACTTTGAATAAGAGGAAAAACCAGTGAGATTCGAAAGGCTGATTTGTTCCATTTTGTCAAAATTCAAAAGCAGACTATTTTCAGTTTCTTTATTTTCCAAAATTCTTGTTACAGAGGAAACAGCACCAGAACCGGACGGCATTGAACACGTAGAACCCGTAGTGACTCCTGAAGCTCCAGTCGAGGACAGTGGAGACAAACCTGCTGAATACGTGAACCATCGCGGCATCAGGTTCACTCCTCAAGACGACGCCAACCTTCAGCCCTATGGCCTGGTCTGCGTTAGAGAGCTGTTCAGGTAAGACCCTCATATCATGGCCGTGTAGACTTTGACTCTTGATATACTTAGTCTAGGATGGTAGGGTTCCACCGCGGTATCAGGTTCACTCCTCAAGTAGATGCTAACTTGCAGCCTTATGGCCTGGTCTGCGTTAGAGAGCTGTTCAGGTAAGGTATACGAATCTGTCAAATTTTACCAATCAAACATTAACCTACCTCCATTGTGATAAGGTTGAAAATCTATTGACGAAATTTGACAGACTGTGGTAACTTGATGTGCTGTCGTCTGTACAACGCCGGGCTTAAAGCCCTAGCCGTTCTCTACCAGTTTACCAGTGTACCTTTAGTGAAAGATAGTTTACCTTTGAGTGAAAGAAATAAAAACTCAGCAACTGTCAATGTAAAATAAGTTATTGTTCACAGGTTCCTGATCTCCCTCTGCAACCCACTGGACAGTCAGAACACCTCAGGCATGGTACACCTGGGTTTATCCCTAGTGGGAACAGCACTAGAAGTCTCCGCAGACCAGCTGGCGCAGTACCCGTCACTGCTTTACCTGGTCAAAGACCCGCTATGCAGGAATTTGCTAAGTGTAAGTGTTTCATTAACTAGCTGAATATGTATGGAAGAAGAAGATTTCTTTCCTTCAGGATTTATTATACTAGTCAAAAGTCGAGCTGTAATTTTTGTTGCCCTACTAACTCCTGCCTATGACTTCGTCTGCGGATCATGTCGCTTATGTTATCATGATTGTTCTAACGATAACCATGTTTGTTTATTCACAGTTGCTGAGCACAGAGAGGATATCAATATTCGCTCTCGACCTTCAAGTGTCCTTCCTCCTATTCGAAGCTCTCCGCACACACTTAAAATTCCAAATGGAGGCATTCTACAAAAAAATCATAGAAATTATATCGGCTGACACCACAAAAGCCATTTACGAGCTTAAAGAGATACACCACCTTGCTCTAGAGAGCCTCTCCCAAATGTTTAGGATACCTGGTCTTTGTGCGGAGTTATACTTAAACTACGACTGCGATATATACTGCATGAATGTATTTGAAGAGATTACCAAATTATTGTCCAAAAATGTGGTGTCTTCTACAGCTTATAACATCCATTCGTTGTCCTTAGAAGCTCTTATGACGGTCGTAGAAGCTATAGAGATGGGTTGTAACCAAACTAAGGAGGTTAAGACAGAGATTGAGATACCAAATGGGGATGAAGAGAAAGNAAAAAAAACAAAAGTTTATAAAAATGGCAACAATCAGATAAATGACGTGAATTTGACAGTTTTATTCTGTAGTCTATGCCATGTTGAAATGTACACGAATAATAATAATGGCGAACGACGCTTACGCAGAAAATATAAGAAACAACAATATTGCAATTTCTCCTACCGTCATAAAATATTTATAGTCAACTTATTTTTTTCGCAGTCAAGACAAACACCTGATAAATGAAGCAGAAATTACAATAGAACCGGTAGACTCCGTGAAGTCTCCAGTAAAGAAACATGGCCGTCATTCCTCAATGGACCTGGCTGCTAACGGCAACACTTCCATCACTCAGCTGTTGGAGAAATGTGTAAGCGCTGATGCTGGCGATGAGAAGGTGGAACCTGAGAAGAGTGAGGAAGTACAGGAGGTGGAAGAGAAAAAAGAAGGTGGGTGATATTTTTTATTTTAGTTCTAGCGTCCGCCCGCGGTTTGACCCGTGTCCGCAGAGAACTTTTTCACGTACCCGTATAGGGATAGTGTGTCTTATGTCGATGTCCTGGATTTATGTACCAACCAATATTAAGCCGAATTGGTGCAGCCATTCTTGAGTTATTTCTTATGATTATCCAAGAATGACTTTGAATAAGAGGAAAAACCAGTGAGATTCGAAAGGCTGATTTGTTCCATTTTGTCAAAATTCAAAAGCAGACTATTTTCAGTTTCTTTATTTTCCAAAATTCTTGTTACAGAGGAAACAGCACCAGAACCGGACGGCATTGAACACGTAGAACCCGTAGTGACTCCTGAAGCTCCAGTCGAGGACAGTGGAGACAAACCTGCTGAATACGTGAACCATCGCGGCATCAGGTTCACTCCTCAAGACGACGCCAACCTTCAGCCCTATGGCCTGGTCTGCGTTAGAGAGCTGTTCAGGTAAGACCCTCATATCATGGCCGTGTAGACTTTGACTCTTGATATACTTAGTCTAGGATGGTAGGGTTCCACCGCGGTATCAGGTTCACTCCTCAAGTAGATGCTAACTTGCAGCCTTATGGCCTGGTCTGCGTTAGAGAGCTGTTCAGGTAAGGTATTAGAATCTGTCAAATTTTACCAATCAAACATTAACCTACCTCCATTGTGATAAGGTTGAAAATCTATTGACGAAATTTGACAGACTGTGGTAACTTGATGTGCTGTCGTCTGTACAACGCCGGGCTTAAAGCCCTAGCCGTTCTCTACCAGTTTACCAGTGTACCTTTAGTGAAAGATAGTTTACCTTTGAGTGAAAGAAATAAAAACTCAGCAACTGTCAATGTAAAATAAGTTATTGTTCACAGGTTCCTGATCTCCCTCTGCAACCCACTGGACAGTCAGAACACCTCAGGCATGGTACACCTGGGTTTATCCCTAGTGGGAACAGCACTAGAAGTCTCCGCAGACCAGCTGGCGCAGTACCCGTCACTGCTTTACCTGGTCAAAGACCCGCTATGCAGGAATTTGCTAAGTGTAAGTGTTTCATTAACTAGCTGAATATGTATGGAAGAAGAAGATTTCTTTCCTTCAGGATTTATTATACTAGTCAAAAGTCGAGCTGTAATTTTTGTTGCCCTACTAACTCCTGCCTATGACTTCGTCTGCGGATCATGTCGCTTATGTTATCATGATTGTTCTAACGATAACCATGTTTGTTTATTCACAGTTGCTGAGCACAGAGAGGATATCAATATTCGCTCTCGACCTTCAAGTGTCCTTCCTCCTATTCGAAGCTCTCCGCACACACTTAAAATTCCAAATGGAGGCATTCTACAAAAAAATCATAGAAATTATATCGGCTGACACCACAAAAGCCATTTACGAGCTTAAAGAGATACACCACCTTGCTCTAGAGAGCCTCTCCCAAATGTTTAGGATACCTGGTCTTTGTGCGGAGTTATACTTAAACTACGACTGCGATATATACTGCATGAATGTATTTGAAGAGATTACCAAATTATTGTCCAAAAATGTGGTGTCTTCTACAGCTTATAACATCCATTCGTTGTCCTTAGAAGCTCTTATGACGGTCGTAGAAGCTATAGAGATGGGTTGTAACCAAACTAAGGAGGTTAAGACAGAGATTGAGATACCAAATGGGGATGAAGAGAAAGAGAGAGATGGGAGGGGAGGACACGTGTCTTTAGAACTTGGAGGGCTAGATGACGTCTCAGTAGTTAGTGACCATGTTACCCATGATATTAGTCAGTATTTCACTTGCGGGAGGACGGGGAGGCATAAGCCTTCGACGGATTTACCCACGGAAGCGGAGTTGGATAATATTAAGAATATGAAAAAGGTGAGTGGTTATACCAGTCTAGTCAGACTGACTTGACTTAATGCTACGTTATTTTGTATTTTACTAGCAAAAATTTCTTCCAATGATGCTGTCTGGTTATTAAACCACAATTTTTTTTTTTTCGAAATCGACTCTTGCGCAGCCACATCGCAAAAACACAATTTAGGCACTATTATTGAAAGTATGTATTTTTATTGCCAAATCATGAAAATAGTTATTTTATCAACACGGTATACCGATCAAATATGTTCGATCTTAGAATTAAAAATTGGCAACAAAGTTTCTGAGTGTCTACTTCTCCTTATTCCAGTGGGTAACACAAGGCACGGAGTTGTTCAACCAAAAACCAGAGCGAGGCATAGAGTTCCTACAGGAACATGGGGTGCTAGCCACTCCATTGGATCCCCACGAAGTTGCCATGTTCTTGAGAGAAAACCCTGATCTCGATAAGAAAATGATTGGTAAGTTCTATCCGACTTTAGTAATCAAGCGAAAGTTTAGTAATGAATTTAATAAAATACCTTTTCGACGGATGATGCAACTATGGACAGATATTTACAAAATAAATTATCTATAACATAAAACATTTTGGTGCTAGAAAGCACAAGACCACGTTGTTCTAGATAGGCAAAACAAAATGTGTACTCTTTTGAAGTTCACAACTTAAACTAATAACTGTACGCTACACACAAGTCCTTTTGATTTGATGGTCAAATGTAAAATATCTATCTAAAATCTAAAAATAATTCTCCCCAAACTTTCCCAGGTGAATTCATATGCAAGCGATCCTCCCGTGGTGAGGATGAGGACGGGGGCCCATCAGTCCTGGGAGCCTTCGCAGACAGCTTCGACTACGCAGGCCTAAGGATCGACCAGGCGCTCAGACTGTATTTGGAGACCTTCAGACTGCCTGGTGAAGCGCCACTCATCTTTCTAGTTATGGAACGATTTGCGGAGAGGTGGCATGTGAGTATAACTGTAGATTAGCTTAACAGTATCGGGATAAAAGAGATGAAATTATATTGATTCTTTTTTTTCTTTCGGCCACAGATTATAGTTAAATGAGATGTGCCAAAAGTCAATTATCTGCCGCCTTCATAATTCGATTGAGGTTTTTAACCGATTTCCCAAAAAGGAGGATGTCTTTAATTGAGATATTTATATTTTTTGAAATCACCCTTTTTTGACATAGCAAACAGGAATATAGATAAACCTCACTTTCTTTTATTAGAATAGCTACTCAAAAAAAATCTTGACACTTTATATACATAAAAAACCAACTTTAACCTCATACGAATAACGTTCAAATTCCTAGAGCACAAACGGAGAGCCCTTCGCGAACACGGACGCGGCATTCCGCCTCGCCTACGCCGTGATAATGTTGAATATGGACCAACACAACCATACGGCGAAGAAACTAAATGTGCCCATGAATGTAGAAGACTTTGTGAAGAACCTGAGGGGGTGCAACGGTTCTGGAGACTTCGATCAACCCATGCTGGAAGCTGTCTTCCATTCTATTAAGTAAGTACATTTGTTTTATTCTAATTAAATATTTTTTGTAATTTTTGTAAAGGGTTTTAAATCCGGCAAGTATCAAAATGGTTTGTGTAGTTCCTAACTTTTGTTTTGAGTGCGACTAACGTGTGGTAAAGGGTTATTTTTCTGAGGAAGTTTTGGCTTGTATAAATATACCAAAGTTGCCGTTACTACCTGGTTGAAGTAACCTGGGCTTGTTTATAAAAATTGCTGCACTGATCTGGGATGTGTGTGTATGTTTGTGTGTGTGATATAGTTGTGACTTTATAAAAAAATGGGCCTTATTAAATTGGCCTATAGTTCTATTCAGAGGAATGTTATGTAGGTAGCTCAGGTCAGGCCTAAGTTGTCTTTCAGCTTAAAATAACGCTGGAGTCTCCAAAGTCGGCAGTCCCTATTTGCAAGCGCCGATGTTGCCGATGATGACGGCCGATACCGATTCGTCATCGGCAACATCGGAGCCTGCCGATATGCGGCAATCAGCTGTGAACAACTAAGGGATATTGTGAGTTTAATTGTGTCTATAGAATCTATCAAACTTTCTTTCCTCGTTGTTTATGTGCATATAATATTCTATCCCTTCCGTATACGTCTATGCTTTGATCAGGCATCTTCATTTTTTTTTGGAACTGCATGTAAATTGTGTAGTGCCAATTTCCTTTATAATGATAAATCCAACTACACTGAAGAGCCTCCGAAGATCTTCATCCTTATTTGCAAACGCCGATGTGGCCGATGATGACGGCCGATATCGTTTCCTCATCGGCGACATCGGAGTATGCCGATAGGTGATAATCAGCTGTAAGGGAACCAAGGATATTGTGAGTTTAATTGTGTCTTAAGAATCTATCAGATATTTCTTTCTCGTTGTTTTATGTGCATATAAGTGTTCTATCCCTTCTGTCTGCTTTGATTAAGCATCTTCAATAGTTTTTTTGACAATTTGGAAGTGCATGTCAATGGTGTAGTATAAATACGTGTTTTTGTTTATTGATTGATACTTCTTGGAATCGGATTGTTTGGGTAACTGGGTTGAAAATATATTTTAGATAATTGCACTGACGGGTGTACCCGTGACCACAGTCGGTGCAATTCGGCCGAAACGTCGGGAGAAAAGAGGTATCGTAAACCTTAATAATTTCAGCGCGAGTTAGACCTTGTGTTGTCTAAAATATGTGCACAAGTTACGAAAGTTTCAAAACATGGGTTGAAGAGATTAGGTAAGCAGTAAAACACACAAATGTTTCGGGCTTGCAGTCTAATTTGAGGCATGTGAGTAGAACCTCATATGCCTCAGGTCAGACTGGAAGCCGATCTCAACAAAGCTGGGATAAGGCGATGGAGATACTTCTTTGAATCGAACTTTTTCCTTGATGTTGTCATTACCTTGATTTGAGTCCAAACTGTTTTAAATGTTGAATGTATTCTTCTTTGGATTTGAAACAGTAGCAAAAAGTCTGGAATGATTGTTGTGTGCCCTTGTATACCTTTCCAAAATTTTTTTTTTGAACCGTATCTCTATTTGCATGTGACTTGCTCAACCAACCTCTTGTCGCGTTGTTACTGGCATGTGAATGTTCAATGAATGTAAGATCTGTAGTACCAGGCTAGACAACTAAAAAAATCTAATTAGTCCGCCCTTCAGATTAAAATAAAATATTGTATTGTATACGTATTTTTCGTTTTTCATCTAAACAAATAATTACGAAGCTATATGTAGACCGCGACGTCACGCCTATTTACGATTTTATATAGACGTGTCGTCAGGACCCCCCACTTCTGAACTTTTATACTCATTATCTTTGTTACGGACTAAATGGATTTACTTATTTTTTACCCTGTCGTCTGCCCTATTTTTCTTATACAACTTCTTCCCTTTTTACTGGAGCTGTTCTGACTGGTCCCTCCCCTCCCCCAGGAGCGAGGAGATGGTGATGCCGGCGGAGCGCACGGGCGCGGTGCGCGAGGCGTACCTGTGGCGCGTGCTGCAGCGGCGCGGCGCGGGGGCGGCCGCGCTCTACCGCGCCGTGCCCGCCACGCATGCGCACCACACCAGACTCTTCACTGTCGCTTGTCCGCCTACAGTAAGTTCCAATCCCAAATCAATCACACGGAAGCTTCGTTAAGGCGCTGTGCCTAGTCAAAATAGGTTACGCAAAACAGTTTTTTAGCCAAATGTATACATTTTAGAGCAGCTAAAAAAATATATGTTAATCTTGATCATATTTATGAGTGGACTGTTGTGTTCAAAACACGTTTTCGGTAAATCTTCTCGATAAAAAAAAGCCATGAAATAACCATTTATATTGAAACTGTAGCAATTGTAACTGTATTATTTATAAACAAATCTTGATAAAATTAATAACAGTGATGTAATGTATAATAATAAAGGGAACTGTTGCTTTTATTTATCGATTGGAATAAGATATTTGAAAGGATTAATGTATTTAATGATAAATAACTCGAACGAGTCGAACGAAATGTCGCCCCTCCGCGGCGTCTTTTCGCTTCTCTTTCATTTCTACGCGGAGCGACAGTGAGCGCTGAGGCGCGCTGCTTGATGGACCTATGTCAGTTTGTTCCGCTCCGAAAAAAATCATTTACGTAAATGTTTCTTGATGAATGCTGTTTATTATATATTATTTTGTGATTAGTTTTTTCTAAGTTGTGTTGTTGGTGTAAATTTTTGATCGGTTTCGGTTCTAGTCATAAGTTATGTAAATAAACAATTAGTTTTTTCTAAGTTGTACTGTAAGTTGGTGTCATTTTTTGATTGATTTCAGTTTTGACATAAGTTGTGTAAATAAACAATCTGTGTACAAAAATGGCCAGCAAGAAAAATATACGTAGGGCAAAAAAGAGATCTTATTCGACGAAACAAAAACACATGATGTGTACGGTTACACCGTACATTTTGATTATTTTGTTCTTTTAACTTTGTTTCGCTAATTCGGCATCTTACGATAATTGAGGTCGATTAGCGCTGAGTGCGAATGAAACCACCGATCGATACGGACATCGCGTGGAATCCACTTTATTTTACTTAAACTTTGTAACTTTGACAAGAATAAACAGTGAACTTAAACTACAACTTTTACTGATTGCACTCCAACACTCTAACTAACTTAACTACTATCTGTGCGACGTAACAAATCGTACATTGTGGTCCTTCGACAATAACACTTGGTGCTTCTGGTGACTTATACTGCGATAGCGAATCGGTTGCTTGGCCTCCCACAAGCGGGTCTCACCAAGTCAATTGAGAAGTCGAATTTCGTGGTGGCGGTCTCGGAGCGCGCTGAGTGTCCAGGAACCAGCACCTAACTGAGGTATTTATTCTACTACAACTAACTACTAAAATTTAACGAAGACAATGGAGCGGTTAACTGCTCAAGAAGCTACTTTTGAGAGCATCAAGACGCTCTGTGCTAACTACAAGAAGGACAGCGCCAGTAGAAAGACGGAAAGCTACTTACAGCAACGTCTGGGGAAACTGGAAGAACTATGGGAAGAATTTGAAGAAAGACACATGACGAAACTAGAAAGACTTGAAGACAAGTCGGAGATCAACTACTTCACTAACAACATTTATGAAAAAACTAAATATTTATACGAGTCGACTAAAAGTCATATGAAAGATTTACTAATTGCTCAACAAAAACAAAAAGAGGCGCTAGACGTCAACTTAACTGAGATTCTCCGAGATAAAGCTGATGAGAAGACTAAAGAACTTATGGGTCAACAAGAAACGAGATTCAAGGCTTTGAAAAGAGCTATGACGAAGATCGACCTAGAATTTATTACCGAGAAGTGGGAATTGGAAGACTGTGTATCAACCTTGAAGACTAAATGGGATTGTATTGAGAAGATACACTGGGAGCTGGAAGGCGTGCTGAAAGATCAAAACTCTAAAGAAGAATACATGCAAAAGTTTGAAGACATTGAACAGCGGTACGACAGTATTAGAAAAGAACTAAACAGTAAGATCTGGTCGAGTGTTCATTACCAACGGTCGACGCCGAAAATTGAAATTCCTGAGTTCTCTGGTAACTATATTCAGTGGATTTCTTTCAAAGATATTTTTCTCGAAACCATACACAATAATCCTACCATTCCTAAGTCCCAAAAAATGCAACATCTTAAAACTAAACTAAAAGGTGAAGCGGAGCGCCTAGTACAGCATCTGTCAATAAACTCTGATAACTATGATTCATGCTGGGAGATGCTGACACATCGGTATGATAATCGCCGTCTTCAGTTTACCTCATTCATGAACGCCATGCAGCAATTACCTATGATCCAACAACCAAATGCATATAATCTGAAGAGGATGTACGGCAACATCAATGAGAGCTTAAACGGCCTCGCCAATATGGGAGCCCAAGTGTCCAGTTGGGGACCGATTATTGTGCACTACATGTCACAGAAATTAGATACCGTTACTTTCAACGAATACGTGAAAGAAATGAAAAACAACCGAGAGCTTCCGGATCTACAAGAGTTTTTGGCATTTCTGGAATCAAAATTTATAGCCTACGAGACTGTGAAAAGCTGCCAAAAGGACTCATTTATCCCTCAAAAGCAACATTTCAATAAACCTTACAACAAGAATTTCAACGGGCCTAATAACAACTACAAACCTTACAACAACAAATTCAACTTCATGAAGAAATCAACTTTAATAGAAGGCAATAAGGAGATTCCAAAAACATTTCATGCGTCATATGGACAGTGCCCATTTTGCAACGGTGATCACGTGCTGATGCGGTGCGATAAGTTCCTTAACCTAGATTGCGCAAGTAGAAACAGAACGGTGGCAAAACTCAACGTTTGCAAAAATTGCCTATACAGTCACGGCTACGGAAAATGCAACTCACCGAAAACATGCAAAGACTGCAATGCAAAACATCATACTTTATTACATATGAATAAATATAACACCGAAACTTCTAGACAATTTATAGGGAATGATATTCAACCTCGACCTTCCACATCAACTCAACAAGCTCATCACTTATCTACGAACGATACTGAAGTTCTTTTAACTACTGTTCAAGTCAAAATAAAAGCAGTTGATGGGACTTACGTCACAATGCGCGCGCTTCTGGATCAGGGAGCGCAGGTGAATTTAATAACTGAAAACGCTGCCCAACAGTTACGACTACCGAGAACTAAACTACACGCTACTGTCTCTGGAATAGGGTCCGCTGCTGGAAACTGCAGGGGACTTGTTAATTTGGACTGTAAGTCCATACACTCTGATTACCATTTTGAAGCTCAAGCTCTAGTTCTACAAAAGATTACAAACAAACTTCCTAACAACACCTTTAACAGAATTAATTGGACGCACCTGCAAAACTTAAAACTGGCTGACCCGGACTTTAATAGGTCAAGCTCTATCGACTTACTACTGGGGGCAGAAGTTTATTCTGAAGTAATCCTGGATGGGGTCCTGAAAGGGAATCAAGGCTCTCCAACAGCGCAACATACTCACTTAGGCTGGATATTGTGTGGTAAACTCGAAACATTTCACTGCCACGTAGCGGTGATTGATACCACTGATCTGTCAAGATACTGGGACAGTGAAGATATAACCGAAAGCCCTGCAGACCTCAGTCCAGAAGATAAGTGTGAAATATTCTATCGAGAGACTACGAGAAGAGCTCCTGATGGGAAATACATCGTCAAAATGCCTATGATACAAAATTACGAACAACAGTTAGGAAGCTCAAAACCTACCGCAATTTCTCAGTTCTTACAATTAGAGAAACGGTTTAATAAAAATGAAAACTTATCACACAGCTATAAAAAATTTATGAAGGAATATTTGCAACTACAACATATGAGACTAACGGCGGATCGAGTTACGTCAGGAAACAATAACAATGAACATTTTTTCCCGCATCATCCCGTACTAAATGAGAACTCTAGCACTACGAAATTGAGAGTTGTTTTTAATGGTGCTCAGGTAACTTCTAGTGGAAAAAGTTTAAACAGTCTGATGGAAAAAGGACCTAACCTCCAAAAGGATATTCAAGACCTTATACTAAAATGGCGAACGTATAAATATGTCTTCACGGCGGACATAGAGAAGATGTATAGATGCGTTTGGCTTCATGAGGAACAACAAAACCTTCAGAAAATCATATGGCGAGCGTCTGCTGATCACAATTTACAAGAATATGCTTTATGTACTGTAACATACGGTACAAAATGCGCGCCATGGCTAGCGATGCGAACACTAAAACAGTTAGCAACGGATGAGCGATACAATTTCCCTGACGCAGCAAATATTCTGGAAAATGAGCTATATGCTGATGACCTGGTCAGTGGCCATAACTCGCTTGAGGTGGCAAAAAACCTTCAAGCTCAACTTATAAAACTCCTAGAGGCAGGAGGAATGAATCTACGTAAGTGGACCAGTAACAACGCGGAGTTATTGGAACAACTAAGTGAGGATAAAATTTTAAAAACTACTTTCAATTTTAAGCAGGAAGACTCCATGAAAACACTCGGATTAGGTTGGAATCCGAGCGCAGACACTTTTACTTTTAACTGGAACCTAACTAAAAATAACAAGAAACCATTGACGAAACGAATTTTGCTTTCACAAATATCTCAACTCTACGATCCTATGGGGTTCCTTGCACCGATAACTATTTTATCAAAACTTATTTTTCAACGTGTATGGACCGAAAAACTAGAATGGGATGAGACATTGCCTGTGGACATACAGACTCAATGGATGAAGCTGAAGAATGAACTACCTGAGATAAAACATATACAACTTAATAGATGGATCGGTAGTCATCATAACAAAATCGATTTATTTGGATTTTGTGACGCCAGCGAAAAAGCGTTCGCTTGCGTTGTATACGCCCGGACAGTGACCGGAGGTGGACAACCGCGCATCACGTTACTGACGGCAAAGACTAGGGTTGCACCACTGACACAAAAACTGTCGCTACCTCGACTTGAGCTCTGCGGTGCGTTACTACTAGCAAGACTTATAGACAAGGTGACTAAAGCGCTAAAAGGCACTAGCGTAACGACATGGGCTTGGTCTGACTCCCAAGTGGTACTGGCATGGCTACAAGGAGAAGCAACTAAATATGAAAAGTACGTGGAAAATAGAGTATTGAATATTCGGAAGGTGATACCAGCTTCACAATGGTTCTACATAGAATCTAAAAACAATCCTGCAGATTGCGCCACTAGAGGCCTGTACCCAAGTAGGCTAACCAACTTTTCGTTATGGTTTATGGGACCCGAAGTGCTGAAAACTTTCCAGGGTGTTACTCATATTGAGCAAACAGGGAAATGCTTCACAACAACCATTGAAGAAAAACGTGTGGCGATAACCCTTAAGCAATCGGACGATATAATAAATGAATTATTACAGAAACATAGTTCATTAACTTTAGTACAACGAATTATTGCGTGGATTTTACGATTCTGCAAAAATGCACGGAGTAGCACACAAACAATGAAGAAACGTGACCCTCATTCACACGTGCCAACGCATTACTTGAAACCAAGTGAATTATTTGTCGCTATGAATTTAATTACACAGAAGGTCCAGAGATATGAATTTGCAACAGAGTACGAATTATTAGAAAAAAAACAATTATTACCTAACAAGAGCCAACTTTGCAAATTGAACCCGTACGTAGACGAGGTTGGTGTTATGCGTGTTGGCGGTAGATTGAATAAAACTAATTTACCTGCAGGCGTAAAAAACCCCGCAATACTTTCGAAGAATGGCAGACTTATACTTCTGATTATCTCACAAGCTCATGCTGCGACACTTCACGGAGGCGCTCGACTTACTCTCGCTTATATCCGCCAACGATTTTGGATAATAGGCGGTAACAGAGCCGTCAAAACTGAGATACGCAAGTGCATTCGCTGTCACCGGTTTCGATCTAGCGAAAATCACCAACTCATGGCTGATCTTCCACCATGTCGGATCAACCCGTCACGGCCATTTACACACTGCGGGATCGACTTCACAGGACACGTAGATGTTAAACTAAACAAAGGGAGAGGAGTGAAAACCTCCAAGGGCTATATTGCTATTTTTGTGTGCATGGCGACAAAAGCCGTTCACATCGAGCTTGTATCAGATTTAAGTACAGAAGCTTTTATGATGGCCTTTCAGAGAATGTGCTCAAGACGCGGGACACCGCAAGTCATGTATTCTGACTGCGGCACTAACTTCAAAGGAGCTTCAGGAATGCTGAATAGAGAGTTTGAATATTTCATAAAGGAGTTCTCAACTGAGTTTATAAATGAAATAAGTAAAATGAAGGTGGAGTGGCATTTCAATGCCCCCGCCTGGCCGACCGCTGGGGGGCTATGGGAAGCGGCTGTGCGATCGATGAAGCATCATCTTCGCCGTGTTCTAGGTGAGCAAAAGCTCACATTCGAAGAGTTCACGACCCTGCTAGCTAAAATAGAGGCTTGCATGAACTCGCGGCCTCTATGTCCGCGTGTTAATTATTTAACACCCGGCCACTTTCTCACGGGTAGCCCAACGCTAACACTTCCGATATCAGACTATGAAGATGACCGGTATCTTAATATAAGAAAGAGATGGCAACTAACTGAGCACATGTTCCAGAGTTTTTGGAGAACCTGGTCAAATGACTACCTAACTACACTGCAAACCCGTAGCAAATGGAGGAAAGCTACACCAAACATAAAAAATGGAGATATCGTTTTAATAAGGGACAACAATATTCCCCCCGGAAAGTGGGCCATGGGTCGGGTAACTGAGGTTTATCCTGGAAGTGACGAACGTGTGCGAGTCACAACTGTTAAAACGCAAGCTGGCATAATAAAACGACCCATTACGAAATTATCAGTGCTACCGATCGAATGTGGAAATAAGCAAATAGATGATTCGGCAGATCAAGGCGCGATCCAGGCCAACTACACAACAAAATCAACGCAGTATCAAACCGGAAACAGTAAGGTCTTCACCATGTTTACAACACTTTTTACACTATTCGTGCTGATTATGGGTACAAATGGTTTGACCGTAGAGAACACAAGAAGCAAGGTTCAGGTCGCCAATCTTGGAAGAAATCGTCCTTTATACTATGAAACTGTTGGAAAGGCACAGCTAATACACGATGAATGGAGACTTTTGATGTATTATAACCTCACTACTTACTGGAGCGGAGTTGAGAAGCTACAAACCTACCTGCAAGGACTATCGGAACTATGCGACAGGTTGGACCCACGGTACTGTAAACCAACACTTGGTCAACTTTCGCATGAACTGGATATCTTCAACTACTACAACACCATCCTGCTCGTACCACACAAACAACTGGCTGGTCGTAACAAACGCGGTTTGATCGATGGAGTAGGTTATGTAGCGAACAGTCTATTTGGTATTCTCGATCAGCGGTTTGCAGATCAATATCAAGCCGATATACACGCCGTAAAAAACAACGAAGCCCACTTGTTGGAACTAATAAAAAACCAGACCACTATTATTGAACTGGAAAACAACGTTTTAAGAAGAAATGAAGTCAACATCAACCGACAATTCATAGCCATCAACAACTTCATGAATCAAACCAACATGAAATTGGCGAGTATCGAATCTGAAATCGAAATATCCATGGCAACGAGCTTTTTAAGCTCGGCGTCACTTACAGCGTACTTGCTACTCACTAACTTGAGAAACATCCAAGATATACTCTACGACAGTTTGGTTGACATTTATAAAGGACATATGAATGTACAACTACTTACACCCGTGAATTTAATTGAACAATTAGATAAGATATCTGCAAGACTACCTAAAACTTTAACATTGCCTATACAAGATACGCAAAGTGACATCAGAGACTTATACAAATTGCTTTACGTGCGAGCCCGAATCACAGATAGCTTCTTCATGTTCGAAATTCACATTCCGTTGGCTAGAAACGAAGAGTTTATGATATATCAAGTGCTGCCTCTGCCAATGAAAACTGCAGAAACTGAAGGAGCAATGCTAGCAGAGGTGTCATCCAAATTTATCGCTGTGAATCTAGAGAAAAATACCTACACCAGCTTAAATGATAAAGAGATGAATCACTGCATTCAACGCAATTACGATAACTTTGTTTGCATGCTTAATTTGCCTGTTTACAATTTGCAAAATCCAAATGCGCCGTGTGAAGCAAAGTTAATAGGTCATCAAACGACATCGCCTTGTACCGGAACGAAAACACAGTGCGATAACAATTGGATCGAGTTACACACAACAAACACCTGGCTCGCGATTTGCTGTGACGTATGCACATTTCGAACCGTGTGCTCGAGCGACGTTCGGACGATCGTTATCAACGCGTCATCAATTGTATCCTTGAGTGAAGGATGTCTTATTCAAACTAAGGATTTAACTATCTACTCCCACAACAACTATGACAGCCAAGCAAGAGTGGAAAATGACCTAAGGATACCATCTTTAAATAAGTCACTAAACAGCATTATTAGCTCACGACCGGCATATCAAATAGAGATCATGAAAGATGACTATATTAACAAAATCGATAGAGACATACAGAACATCAAGCAAGAACAAATGCTTCCGACTGACATCTCGTCCCATGATATACACCAGTATGTTATTAGTTACTTTGTTTTAGCCATAGCAATAACAGCTGGCATCATATGGGTCGTAAAAAAGCGTTGGTTCCGTACTAAGGGTACACCAAGTAAGGAACGTCATCGCGAGGATATGGTACCAGGAACCCAACGTTCTGCTCCAGCCCCGCGAGACAGAGCCGGTGAGCGAAAGCGAGAGCTGGCACCCTCGGCGTCGGGAGCGCCAGGTCGCGGCAACTATGCACGCCCTAGTCTACGCCGGGAGCCGAAGCTGGAATTTAACTTCGAATAATGTTTTATATCTTTTCAGTGTAACTTTAATTTTATTTTAGTTTGTTAAAAGTGGATATCACGATGACTTATTTTTCATGTCTATTTTTTTTCTTTTCTTTTCGGGTTAAGAGTATGTACGGTTACACCGTACATTTTGATTATTTTGTTCTTTTAACTTTGTTTCGCTAATTCGGCATCTTACGATAATTGAGGTCGATTAGCGCTGAGTGCGAATGAAACCACCGATCGATACGGACATCGCGTGGAATCCACTTTATTTTACTTAAACTTTGTAACTTTGACAAGAATAAACAGTGAACTTAAACTACAACTTTTACTGATTGCACTCCAACACTCTAACTAACTTAACTACTATCTGTGCGACGTAACAAATCGTACATGATGGAAGTTGTAATCTATATATCTATATCTATATACATACATATAATAAAACAGTAAAGAAATCGTGTCTGTACATTTAATATTTTTACAAAACAAAATATGTAGGGTTATTAGAAATTGAAAGAAGAGTAAGAATTCGAAAAAAAATTTTGTCTGTTTGTATGCTTGTATGTTTGTTTGTTTGTCTGTTTGCACACGCTAATCTCAGGATCCAAAGGACGGATTTAGATGAAACTTGGCAGACATACAGCTTATATATCAGAATAACATATAGACTATATATTTTTTTGGAAATTCGCTCTTTAAGGGGGTAAAAAGGAGGGGGTAAATTTGTATGGAACTCCGTCAGTTTTGAAGCTAATTCGATTAATATTAATATTTGGCTATTTGGTTAGAAATTAAGAATGACGCAATAACTATTTTTGGAAATTCTGCCTTAACGGGGGTGAAAAAGGGGGGGTAAGTGTCTATGAAACTCCGTCAGTTTTTAAGCTAAATCGATGAAAATTAAAGCTGTTTCTGCCCTTCGTTGTGTGACGGTGTCGCTGTTTTTCACACGGATTGCTTTATGTAGCTTTCTCGCGCGTAACTAGCTCCGTTAAGTGTTCACTTTTACCGATAGATGGCGTTGTCCATACATTCTAAAAAGGCGTTCAATGCAATGCAATGGTATGGTATGATAAGTCTGAAACATCTCGAATCGTCTCGCGCAACCCGTCGTTTCCCCGGGCTCTTAGAATTCGACATCAGACGTTTTAGATCTTTCATTTTGACGACCCGTTAT
>NWSH02000556.1:6581011-6599248 GCA_002382865.2 Heliothis virescens
CCACCAGCGCCGGGGCCTGGATCGCGGCAGTAGATGCTGCTGGCAGTTCTTTCCGCTGCCGGCCGTCGTGTCATACATGGTGGCAGTGAAGATGGGTGGAATGCCGTCGCCTCTTTTTGCGAGAAGTTGATGGAGTTTGCAAAGGAGGCGGCGGAAAGGGAGAGAAAGCTGTCACCTTCCTCCCTCTCACGCAGAAGACGTACCGGGGGTCGTTATACCGGTAGGGCGGCCGATCTGCGGCCACCATAGGACGCGGCCTGCGGGTGACAGACTAGGGGCGTCTGTTCGTCCGATCAAGAAAAAAAGCCTCGAGACGTGGCGTAGTGTTTGCGCCGCGCCTCTCTAATGGAGTTATTGCGGCCGCCTTGGTGAACGGCCGGCAGAGTGTGACGAGGCGCACCGCCTTCGAAACATTCTGGCGGGGCCAATACCTGCCGGGGGATGCGGAAGAATGCTTCGGTGATACCCTGCCCCCGACCCCATTTAGGTTACATGAAGGCAACACCAGTGTGGGTTTTAGCGGTTAAAAGAGAGCCGGCACGCCTTCCACGACCCAGGTGAGGTTACAGTCCATGAGGATTTTTCCCCCTGACAAAACCCAAAAAAAAAAAAAAAAAAAAAAAAACAAAAAAAAAAAAAAAAAAAAGGTTTAAAAATTTTTCTTAATATAATTATCTTTTTAAAAAAGAATGTGTGATAAAGATTTCATCAATTTCTTTCAATTCTCGTGTGTACAGTTTGTTTAAAATTTGATTGTCGACCTTTTTCCTCTTAACTGCCATGGAAATATTACTATTTATATCTTATTTTCCTGCCACTTTGTTCTTTTCTAGGGCATCAAGAAACTTTAGTATTCAATGTGGTTTTTGTTACTTTGGAGCTTTTAAATCGTTTATTCCAGCCCTCTAAGGGATTAATTAGTTCGAAACACTCATTACAGCAGCTTATGTCGTGTGTATTGGTTTTTTTAACCATTGCGTTTTCAAAATTAATAAGAAACTTTTTTCATTAGAGTCAGAATCTGTTGTGTGTTGTTTAATTGCAAAACCAACATTCAGTTGTAATAAGCTGCAGGTAAAAGAGGGAAATTTGCACAAATTCTGATAATATCTCTAGACTCTCTATTTTCAATCATCAGCGTTTCATGTTTCGCCTTTTTCCACACGGCTTTATTTAGATGAAAATAACATCCTGATATATTAATTTCCGGAAAATGAGTTTTTCAAATGCATTTTATTAATTTTTTAAAGACCTCTAATCGCATTTTATGTTATAATATTTATTTCCAATTTTCTTTTAAAGAGTTCAAAAAAGCCGTTCGGGTAGGTATGCTTGCGCTTGTCAGGAAGTAAGGCGTTAATTTGTTAAAACCCACTTACATTTCCGTATCTCCAGTACTATCCAAATCCAACATGCTTATAAGAAACAATTTGGATAATAAACGGTTTGGTTCGTGTGAAATGTTTATACCTGAGTCGAAATGAAAATTGAGTGTTGTTTCTTAATTTTTTACGGCAATCAAATACTCAATCAAAACTTCTTGGAACAAAAGTTATTCAGTATTTCAGGTTTATCTTCTTCGCCATTCATTCACAATTAACAAAAAAATTTCTACCCAGTTATTTTGCTGGTACTTTCACGTTTTTCCAGAGCATGTAGTCTCCCTCTACCTGTATTATTTAAAAAACCGCCATCACAATCACTACAAAAGATCCCGACGAGGACGCTGCTAAGTTAGCGGTAGCAGGTGTATGTTTGACAAAACAGTGAAGTTGCCTTCTTTTCGCCCAGATCGCGACGTAAAAATGCAGAGACTATTATATCTTTTTTGGAGAAAGAAAATTTAGGCGTATGTGCTCTTCAAAACTCCTGTTGCTGCGAATTTCTATTTTTTCAAAAATTTGCTGGGAAACAAAGTTATACGATATATTTACTTAAACATACAATTTTTTGCACCATTACCTTCCATAACAGGTTTTATGCAATATTGTTCTTACATAGTTGGTTGATCGTGCTTGATATGAATGTTTACTAGGGATAAGATCATCACCATTGTTCGTAATATTGATGTCTATGTCCTTGAGTTCGATTAGTTAAAGTCCCGACTTACAAATATCTCTGTTCGCACAACGCCATTTGAAGAACCGCTCTTATTTGAAGAATGAAAATATATCTATGTCCATATAAACCTAGCAGAGCGGCATTTATTTTTTTGTACTTAACTTAGGATAAAGAGGACGAACTTCGGTATCTGAATAATAAGACCACACGAACTAAGTCGGACTACTACTAGGTTTTTTTCGTCCGCCATAGTTTATAGAAACTAATGGCCGGATTTTCTGAGTCTCGCTATCGAAAGGTTATCTATTCATTTTTAAGGGAATTAAATGATATAGATATGTAAATAACCTAACGGATAAAAGTGTGTTCCAGAAACTTCGTGGCCATGAAGAAGCCAGTAACATATCAATAAAATAATTAATTTTCCTTGATTTTCCTTCTTATTAATTGTCTTATATATCGAGTGACGTTAGTCTTGTTAGTACATGCAAGGAGTTTTATATATTCAGAAGTATACATATGCCAAAAAAGGAGTTTAATAGAGATTGAGGAAAAATTTACATGGAACGAGACTTGGCGGGGGGACAAAAAAAAAGACCTGAAGAACTTAATAAATTATTATTACCGGCCTCCTAAAGCGGAAGATATTGAGGTTTTTTAGCGTTATCACCAGAAGGTAATTTTTTAATTAAGAAACTAAATGTATTGAACTTTTCTTTTTCATGTCCCATTTCTAGTTAAGGAACGAACGTCTGCTTTTAAGAGTGAGATATTATAATGTGCGGACAATTTGCTCCTTGGTCATTTTTCCCTGTGGTGATTTTCGTTCAGTACAGGTCTTTTAAGACTTTCGGGATCTTAAAATCATGTCCACCTTCTTGAAATAAAACGTTGTCATTTTTGTACATTCCTTGAGCATTACAATAATGAGCTGAATTGTCTTTCGATACGTGATGGCGGTTTCGTCTACATACGTATTTCCCTTGCGAATCGCCGCTATGCTAGCCTTCTGTCTCGTTTCACTAAAAGCAGAATACACAAAGATTTCCGCATGCGAATGGACGAGTGACATTTATATTCCACAGTTAAGCTAATACCTCAATGACGATGTAAATTTTTTGACAAGGCTATTTTACAGGCCTTCAATAACCATGATGAAAAACAATAAATCGTTGCGTGCAAAAAAAAAAAAAAAAAAAAAAAAAAAAAAAACTCAGCTAGGCAATCTATCGAATTCCACGTAGCGGATACCAAGTGTACCTACTCATTTCTCTCAGGTCAAGTTTCATAGTTCCTGTTATACTATTAGGTGCATTGTAATATGGTAATGAGAGTTTCTGTAGCCGATATCATTTAGTAATGCATTTTTAGGCTCAAGTCTATCATTGAAAAGTACAGATGCCATCACATACCTACACCTACCACAATCTGTCAAATTTCTGCAATAGATTGTCAACCTATCACAATCGTGGAAGGTTAATGTTCGATCGGTAAAACCAGTCAGATTCGAGAAAGATGACCTGCTAGCGTTACCTAAAAGGTTTCCATATTCCTGAAGTAGATATGTATTATTATGCCTTAAACTTCCACATTAATTGATTCTTATAACGTCTAAACTCTCAATAAACAGACCTTTCTAGTTAAAAATCAAGTTATCAAAAGTAAAACGAGAGCTCCCAAACTTCTCTCGGGACTCATTTCGTTCGCTTCGTTGCGTTTCCAAAGCTTTTTCAATGGAGACCTGTCGCATTGTTGTAGGATAATTGCCTCGGGTTGCCAGCGCAAAAAAACATCCATTTCACAAACAGCCGGCCTTGGAACGGATTACAGGGGCCTCCGACACTAATTTTGTTTCGAAGATTTGAACCTACGTTTTTTAGTGAAGGCGGTTCTGTATGTAGTTTAATGTGCTATGATGAGGTTAAATTATAAAGATTCGTACAGGAAGTCGGTGTTTTTGTGATGTTACTTTTTGAGGGACTTAGCTTAATTTTCGCAAGATTATAGGTTAAATGGGAATGTCCTTGCCGGTTGCGTTATTTTGATTAGTTTGGAGAAGATAATTAGCGACCCAGGTAGTTTGAATAAAAAGATGCAATAATAGGGGACATTGATTTTTTTATTCTACCGACGTAAAATGTGTCTGATAGTCTCAGTTTTATAGCTTGGCGCTGTTAAGGAAGGCTATTAAAACCTAAACTCTTTTCCTAAAACCTTTTAAGATAAGACGGCGAAGTACCTTTGTCATTACTGGTCGTTTACAATCGAATCGAATGGCAATTTACGTCGATTCCGGCAACCGATTAATGATGGACTCGGTAATTGTAAGGAATTGATTCTTTTGAGACATTCTTTGAGACCGACAAGTCTTAGTTTCAATCTAGACATTTACTACTTTGCTGTGATGGTGCTTTTTAGATTTCCTACATTTAGCATTATGTAGGATAAAATCCCTTACGAAGTCTGCTGATAATTTTCATCAACCATCATCAATTCTTAAAAAATATCGAAATTTATACATATCTAACATAAATAGAAAAGACTATACGATAGAAACTGAATAAAAAGTGGAAAAATAACGTCAGTGTATCATAAGTTTGCAGCGAAAGGGAGTCCAGCTCAGCATGAGTCTAGAATATCATTTACCTGACGGTGGTAAGCTAAATAGTGGGAAAATATTGAGAGTAACAACAATATTCCAAATAGGATAACCATATTTCCAATTTCATTTCTTTGTATAAAAATAAATTTATACCCCACGAGAGAATAGAACGCAATCTAGGTACACTCCCTCTGACATTACAAAGCTTAACATTTGAAACAACTAAACGAGATAAATAGGGATTGCAATCCGGTATCATTTTCAATCCGGCCGGATCCGGCCGGATTGGCGTGAATCCGACCGGATCCGGCCGGATCCGGCCGGATTAGCAAATGTGCTGAAGGGTATATGTACTTGGCCCTCACTTTCGGCATGACGGGTCCACACCGGGCACGGTTGCTTCGGGAGGTACCTGCCTGTCCCCTTGGCGGCAATTGGCGGCGGCAAACTCTCGCGCCCAGCCGTGGTTCAAGCCATGGTGAAGGGCGAGAGGGAATGGGATGCCGTCGTCTGCTTCTGCGGAGCAGTTATGCTAGAGAAGCAAGCGGCGGAGCGACTGCGAATTCGCGCCGCTCATCCCAGCCGCCGCTGTGGACCTGGTGGTAAACACGGTCGCCGGGTGTCGAGAGACGGTCGCCGGGTGTCGAGAGACGCTCGCGTCCGGGCACCGTAGGCGTGGGTCTGTGCGCGGTGAGTTTTCTGGTGGCACATCGTTCTTCCGTCTCCTAGGAGACGATACTGAGGAGACACACCCGTGTCGGCGGCGCGCGTTGTTCCACGCGTTCCTCAAATAGGTCAACAAAACCATTAGGGCCAGAGCCTGTCGGGGCTGCGGGATTGTTCGAAAGAGTTACCGCTGCTTTGGCACACAAAGGGCTCCAGAAGGGACACGGTGGGTTTTAGTCAAAGTCTGACCGGTCCCATATTCGTCAGGTCAGGATCTGATGATGGACAGTTGGACACCCTGAGAAATCCTCATGAACATTGCAGGCAAGCATCGACTGAATACTTGATATTGAGTTGATTATGGCTTAATTATTGGTTACGACTGCCACAGTGGGTATTAAAATATTATAGTTTTAGACCCAAAAACTGAAAAGCATAAAATTAAAATCTGTTTACAAAAAAAAAAACCAACTCCACAAAACACTGAAAGGAACCAAATAAAACTTTTAACATGGCTCTAGAAGTCGGTGGCAAAATAAACACAATCAACTGACCTGCAGACACCTACTTCTAGAGCCATGTGAAAAGTGTTATTTTGTCCCTTTTTCTCCCTCTATTTCTTACGAAGTCATTAATTTTTAAGTATTTCCTCATATGTAATCTGTTTCCTTTTACTTTTGACTCTCCGATAACCTTCTTTTTCTTGAGGATTTGACTTACTAGTACCTTTTTCAATGTATTTTTCGCGATTTAGAGTTTAACCGGATCCGGCACCGGATCCGGTGCGTTGGTGCCGGATCCGGTAGGTCTAGAAACACGCCGGATCCGCCGGATTACCGGATCCGCCGGACCGGATTGCAATCCCTAGAGATAAACTTGCCATTTATTGTGAAGCACTCGATAATGGCTGATTTACAACAAATGTGAAACTAATGTGATCACAAAGGTCGCACTCCACATAATCCCTGATACGGAGCTTACATGGCGCTTATTAATTTATTCACACGTATGTTATCCTGGCGTCCTTGAATTAAATGGGAAAAGTATTCATGGACTAGGTATGTATTTAGCTGGAAAAAAGTATCACTTCGCAGACATTTCTTTCTGTTATTATGAGGAAAATATGTACAAAAAATATGGTATTTCGAAGAAGTTTCGTTGCGACAATTCCGCTACAGATTTTATTCTGAAAATCGTTAAAAAAATGTTTGCTGTAAACATGTTTAAGTACTTTCGTATAGTTACAAAGAAACTCGCAATCGAAAAGCTATAAAAAATACTAACTTCTTGAAACAGTTTTATCAATACAATGTTGCATCTTTCAAAACATCGGTCAATAGATGCTACTGCACTTTTCGCTCGACTGAACAAGTGGTATCCTGACATTTATCCCAATAATCTCAACAAACATGGTGTATTTTCATAAGTACCAACCTATCTATAAAAAGTATAAAAAATTTTTTTTTGCTACACTTGAACTTTTCCAAAATCCGTCACGGATTATTTTAAAGAAGCAAACATTCGTTACCTGCGCCTACGCATATCCTATTAGAACGGTAGATCGCACTCAAAATGGGGTTTATTTTAGAGTTTTTTTTCTGTTCGGACAAACGTTCGCTTTAAGCTAACAATTGTGAGCAAACATACTTGTTTGCGTTCGGAAAAGGTTTAAGTCGGCACCACTTAAGATATTTCAGTTAAGGCCATGTTGACATAACGTTTCTATATTTTATTATTCCGACGTTTTACTTTTGTCACGCATAGACGAACATTCTGAGATTTCTTTACAAGTTTTCGAGCCGTAAATGGACCGTACACTGTTTACTTCATAAATATGTAAGTAAGAATTATTTTAAAATCATAAAGTATAGGTTTAATCGCAAAAACTTGAATTACAATTTTAAATATGAAATTGTTGGATTAATTCCGTTTTTGCGTCGCATTTTTGTCGAGCTATTTAAATAAAACTGGTCCATTTCTGATTGTAAATTAAAAGCGCAACCTTTACATTGCAAATGCGTGCTCATTATCTCAGTACGATCATTAAGCTGCATAAATTATTAACTTTATTATCTTGCGTATGCGCCGTGAGATGGGAAAAGAAGAAAAAACTCGAAGGATTTATGGAATAATCTGAAGTAGAGTGTAAACGTCTCCTTAACAAACATTTGCCCACATAAGTGGCGTTGGATGTTTTTGGATCACATACAACGGTTTCCATTGATATAAATACCAAGATTATTATAACAACACCGCGCATTCTAATCCCAACCTTACGACACGTCTATAAGGTTGAATTTGCAGTGGTTCTTTTTATTGGAATTGTTTACTTTAGCTGATCCATTGAGTTATTTAGTTCTCGGAGTCGTATTATTTATTTGCTTGGGTAAACATTCGATAGTGGCGGCAGATTGATTGATGACGTCATGAGCCGTGTACTTAGCGTGCTACACAATGGACGGAGCATTTAGCCGTTTTAGTAGAGAGTTTGTAACAATGAAAGTTTGTTTTCGTATCCTTACCTAAGTACTTACTTATTTTGATGGCTAGAGGCGTTTAGGGAGCAAGATTTTGAAACAGAAAAAAAATGAAGAAAAGTAAGTAGGTACAGACGACAGCAAGTCAACGTATATGAATCTGTCAAATTTTACCAATCGAACATTAACGTTCCACTATTGTGATAAGGTTGAGAATCCATTGAAGAAATTTGACAGGTTGTGGTAACTTGATGTGCCGTCGTCTGTACATAAAAAAACAACAAGAGCATTTATTTTTGCCTACATCGTAAATGTCTCTCAGAGAATTAAAAATACATTTCAACCGTACAATTATTTTAAACGTGAATTTTGTCCACGACCAACAAAGGACAGGCTCGACAAAAAATTAATTACTGACATGCTCCGAAAATAGCCGAGTGCGCTCGCGCAGCTTTGATGTCTTCACGGGACAGTTGCGTAGCGACCATGTTTGATGGCCCGTGGCAGGACTTGGTTCAAAATGTTATAGTTGCAGGAAGACCGAGTTTCAGGAATTTGTCGACTAGTTTTGTCTTTTAGAGTATTAAGTGAATTTGTGATCAGGTTAAATGATGTTACCCTGTTTCATAACACTTGGTTTATCGACTAAGAATAAAGTTAAGTAGTTTTTGTCTGTTAATGTTTTAAAGCGATTAATTTCAGACATTTAAGTTATAAGTAGGTTCCTAATGAATAAATAACGTTTCTTATTCAATAAAAAAGATTTATCAGAAACTCACAGATAGGTAAACAACATTAAAGGATTTCGCCGCAGCTCTTATGAACCAAGATTAATATACACTTTAACTGTTAAACGTTTCAACTTTAAATTGAGTGCAAATATAATAAACACTAAATAAACTATCAGAAGCAACTCTTCAAAGGAAATTAATATATCAGAATAAACACATTTTTCCTCGTATTTCCCGCTATTAATATAATCTAGGACTATTTGTTCCGTACAGCTATGCGTTAGATCAA
Source organism: Heliothis virescens (assembly GCA_002382865.2). Taxonomy (NCBI): domain Eukaryota; kingdom Metazoa; phylum Arthropoda; class Insecta; order Lepidoptera; family Noctuidae; genus Heliothis; species Heliothis virescens. The sequence goes on from NWSH02000556.1 coordinate 6,589,838, forward strand.
AGCGGCGCGGGCGCACCTTCGTAGACACGATCAAAGAGACGGGTGGACACGGTGATCCATTTACTGTATGCAATATAGATAGGTCGGTTTACATAGTTTGCTGGGTTGCTTTAGGTATCAATATCAAATCACGTTGTGTTCCTAGAAGAGTTTGCCTAGATTTAATTATAAGATTTAATATTATTTTGCATGCCGTATTTATTGCACATCTTGTTACCTACTATTTTCTACGCAAATTAATCATTTGATTATCTGTGGGTTTGCTTACTAGAGATAGGAATTTGACATTACCTTGTATGGGGTTTACGTCAAAATCCTATTGCAAGAACGTAAATAAAATTGAAGCGAGATTTTGAGAAACAATTTTGAAGCAAAAGATTACTGTTGTCACTTATACTTAAATAATTGTTGAGATTTAATTGATTTTGATGGCAGATGCCAATACTATTGTTAACAAAATTTCAAAGTGATATGTGGATGTCATTGGGCGTTGAAAATTTCAACATTATCAGCTTGAAACTATTCTTTACGTAAATTGTTTACATTCAAATATGTATCCTGTTATAGCAAGACAACGATGATATAATACTGGCCGATAACGCTATATCTTTGACAATGATTTGACAGCTGTCAAACGGACGATTAGGACGCGTTCACGTGATTACGAAATTAGATAACGAAATGGTTTTCAGGGTGGTTCAGTTCCTAATATTGACAATACTTGAACTTTACATCAAAAACAAAGATGGATAGTTGAGGGCTGCCTGAAAACTCACTTTAAAATAACCTTTCTAATAAGTCGATTTAAAATACTATTACACTTTGAAAACAAAGCAATATAAAAACTAAGAAAATCATAACAAAAACATAAGAACTTGTAATTTTAATTACAAAAAGACGTTCAACGTATTCTGTCACTCCTACTCTCATAAATACGATAATAATGCTACCAAAAACAACACAAATAAATTGATAATAGTTATCACTATAGACGGACATCCATTCAACATCAGCTAGTACTATATGTAGGTACAGACAAGTCACGGTACCCGAATCTGTCAAATACCAGTCAAACATTAACCTACCACTATTGTGATAAGGTTGAAAATATATTGCAGAAATTTGACAGATTATGGTAACTTACTGTGCTGTCGACTGTACACTTATCAGTAACACAAATTGTAAGGGACGATGTAAATGATGGAGTGCACGCTACCGACACAGGGTGCTCCAAAAAGCAGCTGTTTATCTATTTATAAAGGGTGATGTTCTGCTGCTATTTATCACTTCATTAGCTTTGCCGGCCCTTTGATCTAGCGTGCGTGGATAACCCCGTGTAGGGTTGTCAGTCATGTGAGTTATTATTTTTAGAATATGGAAATTATAATGTGATGGTGGGATGGATAATTTTTGAATGTATCGTGAAGTCATGTAGAGGAAACTTATGAATCGATTTAGTGATCAATCAATGTTATACTTTTTTATTAATTAAAAATTATTAGATGTCCTCTAGTGATTAATTTGTTTTTTTTACCAATTTCTTTTTCGTGCCGGTGGCTTAACGATATTGTGTTTTGTAACAGGAACGTCATAATTTGTACTTTTTTTTTATTATCACCATAATTTATGGAAAATATTTTTTTCATACAGTTTTCCGCGCCACCCCTGCGCGTTAAACATCAAAGCGTTTACCGACGCGTAAACACGAGCCGCGGAGTGAGGCGGCGTCATAAAAACAACGCTACAACGTTTATTTTGATTGTGCTTTGCGCACCGCGAATACTGTGCCTTTGTAATCAATCGGTTTATACCCAACGTATAGTTGGTTCTGTATTATAGATTACTAGCTTCTGCCAGTGGCTTCGTCCGCGTAAAACCTAAAAACCCGTGTTTTCTCGTTCCCGTGGAAATTTCGGAATTATTGTCTCGCGTGAAATCTTAAAATGGACCACTGTGCAAAATTTCAGCTTTATAGGTTTACGGATTTGGGCCCTGCGTTGATGAGTCAGTAAATCAGTCAGGACTTTGATTTTCATATGTCTAGATAGATATTTATTTGTTTATCATCATTGAAATGGCGACTCTACGATTTGTTGGGGACTGCGAAAACTGTCACACACAACCTTGTCTCCTAACTAATGCATATCTTTCCCATATGTAGAACTTACGACTATTAACCGTTCTTGCATACATTAAGTGCATTTATATGGACCAATCTCACTAGTTTAATTACCCGGATTCTTCCGAACTCAACTAGTTATGACCCTAATTGGTTTATCCGATTCTCTTAATTGATTTCTTTAGTACGTTATATCAGTTTTTCTATCCCGGTAGCTTGAGTATATAGACGGTTAATTAATAAGTATTTATGTGGCAATTAAAGCTCTATCTGAGTGCAATTAGTAAAAAAATACGCCAATTAATGATGATTCCACGCTGATTTAAGAGAGTAACGGAATGGTTTATTGATTGGTTTCCCACGAAGTGTTTGTTGTGACTCTGATGACTATCAAAACCAGGTATCTATGCTTAATTGCCAAATTAAAATTATTTAAGTATTTTGCATGACTTATTTTTAAGAGTCCTAAGATTTTAGAAGTTTCGTTAAAAATACTTACTTGCGATTCACTATTATATACCACCAGCCAGTGACTATGTGTAGTTATTACTTTCTTCCAGATTTGAAAAGAATATTTCATAAAACATGCTCAAAACAGTTATCGTCCTTCATACATCCAAACCTACTTAATATACCTAAGATAACGGAAAACTACTAGTAGACACAAGCTTGGCCCATCGTGTAAACTCACAAACGCAATCTCCGCCATCTTACAACTATGTTATTCTATGATCCCAGTGTTCCACTTTCCACAGCTGAGTTACTTCATGCCAGCTTCCGGCTCGCTCTGATGTATTCGAGGCAGACACCATAAAGCTATGGGATTGAATCATGTGAAAGCGCCCACTGTTCCCCATCATGGATTAATTGGCGGTTTACGGCCGATTCGTGATGAAGGTGCGCCAGAAGTCTTACTTGAAATTAAATTTAGTTACCGCGTTTTGATTTTGAACAGACGACATAGTTAAAGAAGGACTTTATACTACCTATAACTTTTAGGAATGTTACCTTGCTTTTATATTCATCGTCATCTTCCTGCCCTTATCCCAATTTATTTGTGATCGGCGCAGCATGTTTTCTTCTTCCATACTTTTCTATCTGCCGTCATTTCACAAGTGACTTTCTTCCTAGCTATAGGTATCGACTTTCACACAACGTATCTATCGTTTCTTTCTCGTTTTTTTCAGAGTATTTTAATTTGATTGATTTACGGATTGATAATCTTCAATTACATAATTTACAAAATATTTTTTACGTTTTAGCCTTCCTCAGTTACTCGTAAAAACGATAAAATAATTACCTATAGATATTTTAATTATAGATAGGTCAGGTTTCTCAGAATGGGCGTAAGATTATTGTTTTATCGTTTAATTGTACTTGCGATGGAATTAAAAACCATTGATAACAAATAGATGGTTATCTAAGCGTGATAAGGCACAATCTTACATATTTTTTTTATGTAAAACTGGCAATTACCCCCGACTTCATTCAAAGGTCTAGTTTGTATTTCTAATCTTAAATCTCGATGTTTAATCATGCTATTATCATATGATCTAAAAAAGTAATTTGTTATCTAAAACAATCTATGCTGCCAGTTCTTTTTTCCATTTTTTCGCCTAAAAATTGAAAAAGAAAAAAATCTTTATGCAAATTTTCAAGCACGATGAAAAGTGGGTCTTCTGCAATTAATTCTGTATTATACTGCAGCCGACCAAAGGAGGCGTGCGCCCGCGCCGATTTACGAGCGACGTGCGTTCTTTTTATTGTTTCGCTTTTAAACTAATCAAGCCAAGAACTTGATAAACTATTGTTTTAGGTTAATCAGTGTTTTGTCTCTGATATATGGAGAGGTCAGTGCCTCTAGAGATAATTTCGTAGTTGTGATTTATTAGGTACTAGTTTTTGAGCACTTTAGGAAAATTACTGCGATAAATATGTTTTTGAAAGTTAGTGACGTTGTTTTTATTGATCTTTATCATAGAAAGAAAACTAGACTATTTTACAATCTACGTGATAATGTCGAATATTATCTATTATTGTTTTTCTAGACTATGTTATAGACAGACTACAATAACAAAAGTATTTTGTATAGGTGCACAGTATGAACAAAGTCTAATTGATTTTCATGCTAACTTTAGGAATAGCTTCTCAAAATTTTCTCGATGTTTCATATGTATTTCATATGTTTGATACGTAGATATTCTTCATATGGAGTGAAAGCACTAAAATATGCATCAATACCATTAAATCTAGCATGGAAGGGACAGCAATTCCAACACTATTAATATACACAGCTACAATATATACAAATATTAAGTGTAGGCCGCAATTAGCAAGCTCAAGCTACCACTCGTTAACGACCATGTTTTATATAAGACTATAGCTTCCTCCAGCGGTTTCACCCGCTTTTCCTCGGGAACTACTGCGCGCACCCGGATAAAAAGTAGCCTAAAGCCTTCCTCGATAAATGGGCTATCTAACACTGAAAGAATTTTTCAAATCGGACCAGTAGTTCCTGAGATTAGCGCGTTCAAACAAACAAACTCTTCAGCTTTATAATATTAGTATAGTTTAAGTGTAGGCCGCAATTAGCAAGCTCAAGCTACCACTCGCTAACGACCATGTTTTATAAAAGATAGCATCGACAGATAGTGTCACATTGCACAAAATGTCTTACAATCTGAGAGGCGACTGTCGCTCCACCTAGTGGAGTGAGCTGGTAACATTAGGAGCGGAATGTCGACACATAGATCAAGTGGGAAACTTTATCTATGGTAAGTGACACCCGTTTTAAGAGATAGAGTATATTATGGGCGTTTTATTGGTGGTTATAATAGGTGTAAATGGTGATGCTGTCTCAGGTTATTTGATATGATATGCAATGGCAGATGAAAGTTAGATTTTAGCCGAAGTAGGAGGAATGGAGAATATTGGAGAACTAAAGGTTCCTATAGATATTTTTCCCAAGTAAGATATTTTCAGTATCTGTACCTATATAGCGTTGTCCATTACGCTATATACAGACACCCTACTACAAACCCTCATTGCGGAACATAAATAATTGCCATAACTTCAACGAATATGTCACTAAATACGATATTAAGTGCAAAATCCAAATAGTAGAAATGTTTTTAATTTTGATTATTTTTCTATAGCTGTAGATATCTGTATAGGAAAACTGGCCGTGAAAGTCATTAAAAGTTATTTTCTTAACAACAACGAGGTTTCAAGAAGTTCATACCTATTGAATACCAGTATTCCTACTCGTGTTGTCTTCAAAAAGCCGAGAGCACCGCACCGGTCGGTGTTCCCCACTGAAGCGAGGCTAATTCATAATAATCGTACACCGGTCGTGACTATATCTGATGGTATCCATTAACCATGCTGAACCACACCTTATAACAACCTTACCTCAACGACATAAAGCTCAAAATCGTTTAACGCAGCTCAGAACAAAATTGCTGACTATCGACTCCATCTGCAGTTGATGTGGACTTTATTCTGTAGGTCGTAAAGGTGGAAATGGGTTGTGTCAAGTGTAGTTTTGTTTAAGATGGTCAGATTCGTCGTGGCGGCTTCTCCTGAGAAGACAATCGTACCGTGATTGCGGCTGCTCTCTGATGCGTGTTAATTCATGAAGATATTAAGGGAATATGTATGGTGTGATGACCCCATCGCCGCGGTGGTTATGCCTTTGACTTTTATATGACGTTTGTTAAGTTTTAGATGTATCTGGAAAATGTCATATTGGTCAAAACCTATGAACATGGGAACATGTTAATCCTTTTGAGAATGAGGACAAAGGCCTTATTTTCGTACCTTCCATACTTTCTGGAAACTTGGAAAGTGGAAGACTATTGGTCTTAAATACCCCATAAGCTTAAAATTTCTATTAATATTGTAGAATTGTTGCAATAAGAAAACAATGGACTCACTTTGTTCTATAGAAGATAGAGATGGTCTTAAACTTTAAGTACCCTCATTCCCTTCCCATTCTTTGAGCTTTAAGATTATAATTTAGTCTTCATAATATAGTTCTTCATGCTCCTTGTGCTTGAAGAGAACATGTAGTTTTCCCTTTAAATTAAGTTGTGAGACGCAAGTAATTTGTGGTTGATGAGAATGGTATCATAAACCACCATAGAGAGTTCAATACACCTCAATAACCACACACTAAAGCGACAGAAGATATGGATCGAGATATAATCGATACATCATAATCGATTATTTCCTACTCGATATAATTGTTCAATCGAGCCGCGTTTAGTTTTTATGGCGATTTGATTTGAAGCCACAAGTTGTATCGATTTGCCAAGAAACTGGTTCTCGGTAACCTCAGTACTTAGAAGCGCGTCTTTTGTACGGAAGTTAGGACTTATAGCATAGATTAATTAAACGTTGATTGAATATTTTAAAATTAGAAACATATCTACAAACCACCAAAGATTGTTTTCTTGTAGTCTTTTTGTAAGGTAACAAGGGGCTATTTATTACCCTAATCTGTGCTATTACCAAGTAAAGGTTCTTCAACCACGCCTTGTATTACAAATCCAATTCTTACACAATTTTCCTTTCAGGTTTTCTTATTTACTTAGTATAACTTATCAAAGGCGCCGCTTCCCACATAATATTTGCTCCATTTGAACTGTGTAAATACCATAAGTACAGAATTTGACAACTTTCGAAGTATTTACGTTGTGTGCTAAAATATGTATTTTAAAAGCGGCAGTGAATGTGTGTGTGAGTATGCTTGTGTGTATGCACTTAGCATGTCATGATCGTTACGAGAATAGTTTGTCAACACCCTGTTAATTTAGAGTATTCTGATGTAAAAAGAACAGGGACACCTAGACTGCTTTGGCATTTTAATACTCTATTTGTGTCAATGTATCAATCTTAATGAAACTATGATAGTTATATTAAAAAAAGCTTTCAGGCCTGTATACAGACGAGAGCACATCAAGTTACCACAATCTGTCAAATTTCTGCAATAGATTTTCAACCTTATCAATAATAGTGTAAGGTTAATATCTTAGTTAATATTCTATTGATATAATTTGACAGATTCGTTTTCGTTGAACTGCTGTCATCTGTACATCGATGACTTGGGTAGTAATTATTTTTAAAAATACTCAGAGACAACCCTAAATTCTAGTCTAGATTCAAAATCCCACGTAGATTTCACGACAAAACCATTACAAAACATATATTTCACATGTTTTTACATTTCTGTGACAGATCACAGATTATATTGTCGGCTAGAACGATACAAAGTGACAGTTTAAACTTTTTAAGTTTTTTTTTAAAGCCCAAAGTCACGTACGACGCGCAGTTTTTTTTTTATTACGTTTAAAATATTGTTAGGTATCGTGTTGAAATCTTAAGTATGAATGCGGAGATTATGAAGTGTGAATTACGGTTTTTATAGCTCAATTCTATGTAAAACTGTGTCTTCGCGATAAACACGTAAGATTATATTTTTTCTGAATTTTTCATAGTGCCTTGGAACTTTGACGTAGGCATAATTTTATTGTTATTGAAGATATTTTTGTTTTGTTCCTGGCTTTTCTGAAAATAAAAATTTATTTAATTGGATGATCAGCTAGGAAAATATTTTATTTTAAATATTTAAGCGTGAGAAAAAATATACCCGACCCTAAACGCCTACAACTTTTGTAGAAGATTTATTATGATTATGATCGCCAAACTACTGACCTTACTCTTGTTTGTCACACAGGAATGCATGCCCACATATCACAATATTTATTGACTCTAGAATTTGAGTGATCAACAACATAAATCAGCAAATGTTTTGGCTTTAGACACTCATCATAATATTTACTCCAAATGACATTCAGATATCAATCAAGTCCGACTGAGTAAATGAAGATATTGTACTCTATTAGAAAGGACTATAAAGGCCAGTTTCAGAGGTTGCAGATAAAGTTCTGGATAGCTATCCGACAGATAAAATTAAAATTTTTCTTTAGCATTATCTGTCAGACATAGCTATCTTACAACTAGAGCTTTAACTGAAACATGTTAAACGGGTCCTAAGTATTTGTCAGAACCATTTAAAAAAACTGCTCGATGCAAGCATCGAACCCACTAAACTCTAACTAAAGTATAAGCAACAAGTATTTCNGCTCTCCTTAAAGTGACTGGCGATATTAGAAGGGCAACGGAAGACGGTAGCCTCACAGTGTTGGTTCTAGTCGACTTTTCGAATGCGTTCAATACCGTCAGTCACGATATCCTATTATCAATCCTATCCCATCTTATGGTCTCTTCTAAATCATTAGACTGGTTTTCTTCTTATCTTCGGGATCGCCAGCAGTCTGTTCGAGTGGATGATGGTTCATCAACCTGGTGTACTTTGAATGCTGGCGTTCCACAAGGCGGTATACTCTCACCTCTACTATTCTCAATATTTATAAATATACTCACTCTCGAACTTCAGTGTTCTTATCATCTCTATGCCGATGACTTGCAGCTTTATCGACACACCAAAGCTATCGACTTGGCAGATACGATTGCTAAAATTAATAAAGATTTGGAAGTGGTGAAGAATTGGTCTGACAGGTTTGGAGTGGAGGTGAACCCCAGCAAATGTCAAGCCATTATTATTGGGGGCTCGAGAAATATGAGCAAGGTTGATGGTCTTGGCTTACCATCTTTAGTTTTTAACGGCACTAATATTCCTTACAGCTGCACCGTGAAAAATCTTGGCCTACACATTGACTCCTCGCTAAATTGGCAATCACAGGTTGCAGCTGTTAGTCAGAAAGTGACTAGTTCGCTACGGTTCCTCTACCGCTTGAAAAATTTTCTGCCATTCAATGTGAAGGCAACGCTTATGCAAACCTTAATCTTTCCCATAATAGACTATGGTGATGTGTGCTACTATGACCTGAATGCAGATCTGCTCAATAAACTTGACCGACTTCTCAACAATTGCATTCGATTCGTTTTTAATCTCCGCAAGTACGATCATGTGTCAGCGTATCGAGCGCAACTTAAATGGCTTCCGATAAGACATCGACGCGAGATGAGAGCATTAACTACTCTTTTTTCTATTCTACATTCTCCCTCTTCTCCTTCTTACTTAACTCCTCACTTTCAATATGTATGTTCTCAACATAGCAAAAATCTTCGCTCCACAAATAATCGCCTTTTACACTGCCCTGCTCACCGTTCAGACATTATTCATTCTTCCTTTTTCGTCAAATCTATTCTTCTCTGGAATGAGCTTCCTCTGGAGATCAGGATGGTTAACAGCCGCTACACCTTCA
>NWSH02000556.1:6601248-6624726 GCA_002382865.2 Heliothis virescens
GCTTTATCGACACACCAAATCTATCGACTTGGCAGATACGATTGCTAAAATTAATAAAGATTTGGAAGTGGTGAAGAATTGGTCTGACAGGTTTGGAGTGGAGGTTAACCCTAGCAAATGTCAAGCCATTATTATTGGGGGCTCGAGAAATATGAGCAAGGTTGATGGTCTTGGCTTACCATCTTTAGTTTTTAACGGCACTAACATTCCTTACAGCTGCACCGTGAAAAATCTTGGCCTACACATTGACTCCTCGCTAAATTGGCAATCACAGGTTGCAGCTGTTAGTCAGAAAGTGACTAGTTCGCTACGGTTCCTCTACCGCTTGAAAAATTTTCTGCCATTCAATGTGAAGGCAACGCTTATGCAAACCTTAATCTTTCCCATAATAGACTATGGTGATGTGTGCTACTATGACCTGAATGCAGATCTGCTCAATAAACTTGACCGACTTCTCAACAATTGCATTCGATTCGTTTTTAATCTCCGCAAGTACGATCATGTGTCAGCGTATCGAGCGCAACTTAAATGGCTTCCGATAAGACATCGACGCGAGATGAGAGCATTAACTACTCTTTTTTCTATTCTACATTCTCCCTCTTCTCCTTCTTACTTAACTCCTCACTTTCAATATGTATGTTCTCAACATAGCAAAAATCTTCGCTCCACAAATAATCGCCTTTTACACTGCCCTGCTCACCGTTCAGACATTATTCATTCTTCCTTTTTCGTCAAATCTATTCTTCTCTGGAATGAGCTTCCTCTGGAGATCAGGATGGTTAACAGCCGCTACACCTTCAAATTAAAACTTCGTGACCACATTCGTAGGAAATTAGCAGAATCACAACCGTAGTTTGTTGTCATTTCTTTTCTTCACTGTCTCTCTAGCAAATATGTATGTATGTATATGTATGTATATATGTATATTATATCATTATCCATATATGGTATATATCCTTATTATTGTTATTTTTGATCTCTTTTTTAACTTTAAATGTTAGAACCATGCACCTACCACTGTTATTTCTCCACCACCCTAAGGTAGACTGGTAGAAAACGCCTAAGGCGTTAAGTCCGCCATTGTACGAAATGTGCAAAAAGAATTAAATAAATAAATAAATATTTCTATATTTTCATACAGGCATTATAAATAAATGTAAGAACATCGTCTATGCTTTGTAAACGCACAGGCCGTTACACACGTCGTAAACACGCCTCAGTACTTGCCGAACCGTTGCCAATGCTAGGAAGTGAACAGGGCTGGACTATACCTATAGCAAGAGTGGGCTCGTGGCTAGTGTCTCCTACTCTGATAAACTCTTTCGGACTCTACTACAGTCACCGGCAAAGTACTGAAAGTTAGCCACGACGATTTGACGAAACATTTTGACTATTTCCCCAGAAGCCATTTTGGGTCAAGCAATGCTGTTCGAGAATAGGTTTTGGGTAACAATTGCCGCGGAACCCATCACTGGGGGCTCCTCCTGAGATGCTCCAGAGCCTGGAGATGTCCCACAGCCAGAAACTAATATTTTTTTACATCACTCTTTATGTTATCTTTCTAGACTTGTACAAAGTTTAATAAGCGCGTAAATTTTTAAGGGGCCTCTCTAAATTTTGCAACGGGCCCCATGCTTGCCTAATGCGGCTCTGGAAGTGACGAATGTTAGCTTTCCGCCTTGACATCTCCGCGTCTATAATAGTCTATGGCGGACATAGACAAACTTCTTTGATGAATTGCGCAGTGTTAAGGATCGATGTTAATGGTTGCAGAGATATATCTTTGTTGCAAGATAGATAGGCATAGTTACAGGTGTTTTTGTAAATATGTTACTTATAATCTAGCGTATATTCAGTAGTTAAATAAATCTTCCTAATATGAAGAGTTTGTGGGAGATCTGTGCCCAGCACTGGAACAATATTGGCTAAACCAAAAAAGTGGCATTACTCCAAAAACATTGTACAATGTAAAATAGTTTTTGCAGTAATGCCACTCAATTCCACACCATTCATTAATTTTCAGATACATCTGAAAACTAAAATGAACATTCTCTAAAGTCTGACCCGTCTGACAAATCTGACTCTAAATTACAAGTTTATACTCCACAATAAAAGATTCTTAATGAACACAATCAGCACTTAAGTTGTACACGTCTCGACATTTTATACCAGCTTTTTATGGCCCCATGGAGATAATTAGCGTATCTATACGAGTAAAGCTCGCTATACACGCTGCGGTTGTTTGGTGCGATTAAACGCATCACGGGAAATGTCATTAAATTGGATCAATGTTTTCAAGTTCAAAAGTAAGAGTAATAAAATGTAAGGTATCTATCTAATCTACAAAGGATTCATTTATGTAATTCACTTGTGTATTAGTAAATTCTTTGGCAAAGACATTTTTTGCAATGCGAATCAGTCCGAGTCACATTTTATGCATTTGAAGTAGGATAATAACGTTGAAATACATCTGTACTATCCAGCAAGCTTTTCTCATCCGTTTCCCGATAGAAACCCTCAATAAAAACGTAAGTGAGCTTAATTACGCTTATTCATTCTACCAGGTGTCGGATCATTGCAATTAGCAAGCAAACAGCGACTAATTGCCAGCTGTACTAAACAGTTTACTAAATAGCTATCGGATAAAAGTCGTATAGTGAATGGGACGGCGGATGGCGCCAACAGTTATCACTTGATAACGTTTAATTAGGCCAGACAGTACAAAGCTTCAGAGATGTTAAACTTCTTAAATTCTTGCCTCTTTTTCAAGTAAGTTTAATGTACTGTGTAATTGCTTTTGTTTTTGAGAGACTTGCTTATCGTTGGGTATATTTAATTAGTTTAATATAGTAAAATTCTTGACTGCTCCTGTCTGTATGTTTAGTTTAGTCAGATTGCGCTACTGCGGCTTTTAAATTTAATGCAGTAAGTAAAAAAGACATTAAATGTTCGTGGCCGAAAATACGAATGAAAAATGGCACCAATGACACATTACCGTCAATATTTACCGAACATTTGTGCAAAAATATAGCACAGTTACATTACGACGTCAAATAAAATCGTCTATGTCAACAAACGCGCACATCCTTTATTTGTTTTCAAAACGTCTGGGAAAGCTTGCCAAATTCCTTCGCCAATAATACTTGCAAACGTATGAAAAAATCTGCAATAAAAACAGTTTTATTTTTCCAAGATGGCAGCTAGCTGTCATTCATTTGACAGTTATAAGCTTTACTTCATCTGACGGACGTCGTGATGGCCAATTAATAAGAGCAATAAGGAAATAGAAGACAATAAAATATGAGTAATTCGGCTTACCGCGTCTATTGTTATCAAAAACATAATTTATCGCCCACCAGCTAGTGATAAAAAACAGTAAATAGCTACGTAGCTTATTCACCTATTCCACAAAACAAAGATTTTAATAAAAAGCGTCCATTAAGCAAGGAGGCCATTAACAAATCGGTAACGTCTTTATTAAAAACCATTTTTGCATAATCACGCAGTTCTTATGCAGAAACATTAAAGCTTAAGAATAAAAAATATTCACAGAATATTTCAATCGTCATAATAAAAAATCTCACGATGTTATAAATACGTGCAGTGAGATATTAATCTGTATTTGTAGCGTTTTGCCGCCATCGCGGGCAGCCATTACGGGCGTCTAATGACTTTCTATCGCTTTCCACTCATTATTTCGTAGCTAGCGGTCAATGGCATATCGCATTCAGACGCCGCAGACAATTTATTGTTTAGGAAACTCACTTATATTATTGTATTACACGATAAAATTAAATAATACTTTCAAGTCGGAGAAAGATAAAATTTCTTATAAGTACCTCTTAAACTTTTACGTTTTATCTAAGTAATTGTAATTAGTGCACTTTAATTTAACCTTTATTAGACAGTATTACACGATTAATTAAAAAGTTCTCTATCATTAGACTTACATCAAAAAAGATAAACCTATGTAGGTAACATTAATTCACGGTACCCTCTCCATTAATTGACAACTAAAGCGAATAAATTAAGGTTCGCGAACGTGTCACCGCATTTCTAGTGTTCGTTTGATAGTTAATTTATTTTTAAACACATGTAAAAGTCGGATGCCGCCAAACAAAAAGGTTTAAGCCATTCAACTGGTATGGCAGTTAACGCATGCGTCTTGCTGGAAGTGTAATTGACAAGAGAACGAGCCGGCGTTGTCGTGAGCAGAGATAAACAGTTTTTAATGGTTATTTATGCGCGCGCGCCGGTCCCGACGATCCTCTAAAAGGCACGGGTTGAATTAAATACTCGCCAATGCCGACCTTTTTAACTGTTTTAATCGATTACATTGTAAGCCGCGTGCACTGACCCAGGTTTAGTGATCCGTCGACTATTGTATCGATATGTCACCGTAAGATTATAAAAACTGTTGAATTGCAATCTATCTCGCGAGATTGCTGTCTGTCGAAATATTGTGAACCGCTTGAAACTGTCTGAAGTCTGCCTCTCATGGGTCAGCCATAAAATATATGTTCCTGATTGGTCAACCATCGCGATCGGAAACTTCACAATTTGATAATCGTAACATTGTAATCTCTCTTCTAATGTCTGTTTTAATAATATGTTAAATTGTAAACAGTATTGTGCGGTTCACAATATTTCGACAGTTTGCAATCTAGCGAGATAAATTGCAATCTAACGATATTTACTACATACAGTGACAAATAAAACAAATCGACTAAAACTTCAAGAACTAAGATATTTTTATTTCAATGTCTGGAATTTGAAAACGTAGGCGAATATCTAAATTATGATTCAGAATGTCACCATGGAAGATAATCATCAAATTGATGATCATATTAAAAGCACCGCGTAATAATATTAGCATGATCGCGATTTATTGATTTTAAAGGAGTCAATATCGATTTAAATATCAATAAAAAAGATAAATTAGAACAATACACTTAACATTTTTTCAACTGAAACAGTAGCCAAGCAATCAGAGACAAGTTTTTGCTACCGTTTATTTTTTATAAGTTAATCAATAAATTCTTTATATGTATTAATTTTTCAAGATTTTTAATGTAAATTAAAATTAGCAACCCCAAGCTAAGACATTTTTTACAATATGAATAATTATTAACTTAATTGCTATTAAGGTACAGACACACGCCTGCTGATCACACCCAATCTGTCAAATTTTACCAATCGAACATTAACCTTCCACTATTGTGATAAGATTGAAAATCTATTGCAGAAATTTGACAGACTGTGGTAAGTTGATGTGCTGGCGTCTATACTGAAAAACATGTCATTATATTCACTGTGTATACTATCAAATAATATTCACAGTACGAATATGATATCTGATAACAATCGCAGCCATCTTAGATAAAGTTTATCAATCACAGTTGACAGTATCTTTAGATCATTAACTAAACGTTACAACGATACTAGTAACTATTGAGAATGAATAATACAACGTATCGGCGCTTTTGTTAAAAGTATAATGCAGTGTGGATACTTATGTGTCAATTTTCATTGAAAATTTCGTGTTTTATACTTTTAAGGATAAAGATAACTTATTTATCTTTATGCTTAAAANATGACACATTACCGTCAATATTTACCGAACATTTGTGCAAAAATATAGCACAGTTACATTACGACGTCAAATAAAATCGTCTATGTCAACAAACGCGCACATCCTTTATTTGTTTTCAAAACGTCTGGGAAAGCTTGCCAAATTCCTTCGCCAATAATACTTGCAAACGTATGAAAAAATCTGCAATAAAAACAGTTTTATTTTTCCAAGATGGCAGCTAGCTGTCATTCATTTGACAGTTATAAGCTTTACTTCATCTGACGGACGTCGTGATGGCCAATTAATAAGAGCAATAAGGAAATAGAAGACAATAAAATATGAGTAATTCGGCTTACCGCGTCTATTGTTATCAAAAACATAATTTATCGCCCACCAGCTAGTGATAAAAAACAGTAAATAGCTACGTAGCTTATTCACCTATTCCACAAAACAAAGATTTTAATAAAAAGCGTCCATTAAGCAAGGAGGCCATTAACAAATCGGTAACGTCTTTATTAAAAACCATTTTTGCATAATCACGCAGTTCTTATGCAGAAACATTAAAGCTTAAGAATAAAAAATATTCACAGAATATTTCAATCGTCATAATAAAAAATCTCACGATGTTATAAATACGTGCAGTGAGATATTAATCTGTATTTGTAGCGTTTTGCCGCCATCGCGGGCAGCCATTACGGGCGTCTAATGACTTTCTATCGCTTTCCACTCATTATTTCGTAGCTAGCGGTCAATGGCATATCGCATTCAGACGCCGCAGACAATTTATTGTTTAGGAAACTCACTTATATTATTGTATTACACGATAAAATTAAATAATACTTTCAAGTCGGAGAAAGATAAAATTTCTTATAAGTACCTCTTAAACTTTTACGTTTTATCTAAGTAATTGTAATTAGTGCACTTTAATTTAACCTTTATTAGACAGTATTACACGATTAATTAAAAAGTTCTCTATCATTAGACTTACATCAAAAAAGATAAACCTATGTAGGTAACATTAATTCACGGTACCCTCTCCATTAATTGACAACTAAAGCGAATAAATTAAGGTTCGCGAACGTGTCACCGCATTTCTAGTGTTCGTTTGATAGTTAATTTATTTTTAAACACATGTAAAAGTCGGATGCCGCCAAACAAAAAGGTTTAAGCCATTCAACTGGTATGGCAGTTAACGCATGCGTCTTGCTGGAAGTGTAATTGACAAGAGAACGAGCCGGCGTTGTCGTGAGCAGAGATAAACAGTTTTTAATGGTTATTTATGCGCGCGCGCCGGTCCCGACGATCCTCTAAAAGGCACGGGTTGAATTAAATACTCGCCAATGCCGACCTTTTTAACTGTTTTAATCGATTACATTGTAAGCCGCGTGCACTGACCCAGGTTTAGTGATCCGTCGACTATTGTATCGATATGTCACCGTAAGATTATAAAAACTGTTGAATTGCAATCTATCTCGCGAGATTGCTGTCTGTCGAAATATTGTGAACCGCTTGAAACTGTCTGAAGTCTGCCTCTCATGGGTCAGCCATAAAATATATGTTCCTGATTGGTCAACCATCGCGATCGGAAACTTCACAATTTGATAATCGTAACATTGTAATCTCTCTTCTAATGTCTGTTTTAATAATATGTTAAATTGTAAACAGTATTGTGCGGTTCACAATATTTCGACAGTTTGCAATCTAGCGAGATAAATTGCAATCTAACGATATTTACTACATACAGTGACAAATAAAACAAATCGACTAAAACTTCAAGAACTAAGATATTTTTATTTCAATGTCTGGAATTTGAAAACGTAGGCGAATATCTAAATTATGATTCAGAATGTCACCATGGAAGATAATCATCAAATTGATGATCATATTAAAAGCACCGCGTAATAATATTAGCATGATCGCGATTTATTGATTTTAAAGGAGTCAATATCGATTTAAATATCAATAAAAAAGATAAATTAGAACAATACACTTAACATTTTTTCAACTGAAACAGTAGCCAAGCAATCAGAGACAAGTTTTTGCTACCGTTTATTTTTTATAAGTTAATCAATAAATTCTTTATATGTATTAATTTTTCAAGATTTTTAATGTAAATTAAAATTAGCAACCCCAAGCTAAGACATTTTTTACAATATGAATAATTATTAACTTAATTGCTATTAAGGTACAGACACACGCCTGCTGATCACACCCAATCTGTCAAATTTTACCAATCGAACATTAACCTTCCACTATTGTGATAAGATTGAAAATCTATTGCAGAAATTTGACAGACTGTGGTAAGTTGATGTGCTGGCGTCTATACTGAAAAACATGTCATTATATTCACTGTGTATACTATCAAATAATATTCACAGTACGAATATGATATCTGATAACAATCGCAGCCATCTTAGATAAAGTTTATCAATCACAGTTGACAGTATCTTTAGATCATTAACTAAACGTTACAACGATACTAGTAACTATTGAGAATGAATAATACAACGTATCGGCGCTTTTGTTAAAAGTATAATGCAGTGTGGATACTTATGTGTCAATTTTCATTGAAAATTTCGTGTTTTATACTTTTAAGGATAAAGATAACTTATTTATCTTTATGCTTAAAAGTAGGTACAGACGACAGCACATCAAGTTACCACAATCTGTCAAATTTCTGCAATCGATTTTCAACCTTATCACAATGGAGGTAGGTTAATGTTTGACTGGTAAAATTTGACAGATTCGTTTTCGTTGACCTGCTGTCGTCTGTAGGTACTCTCAAATATCTGAAACAATTTGATCGAATACTGCAATATAAGGTCTGAAATAGCTTGGTCGTTTATTGCAACCGATCATTGAGTTAAATGAGGTTTAGCTATCAACCATATCTGCCACATACAGACAGACTGTCAACAGGAATGAACATGTAAAACCAAGTAAGACATGATTAGATAAATACATCATTACATGATTAATGTTCAAGCATTTATGATCACATATACTTCTTCTCACATTAACATAAAGGTCAAAATAGCAATATTATACTTGGTCTAATTCATACTCAGTTCCATATAATCCGTGGCAATATAATAATGAGTGGAGCCGGGTCGTGTCGGATAGCTCTCGGAATCTATCTAATTGGGCAGCATTCCTCTATCCCCGTCCCCCGTCCCTCCACCGTGCCTTCGGAGGATGAGGATGACTGTGCCTTTTCTGGGATTGAACCCCATCGAAGTTCTTTGAAGTTTCGCACACATGGTGACCGGTAGTGACGTCATTGATGGACAAAGAATTTTTAGATGAATGTTACTAGAAAAAAATCATACCAACATCCGAATTGATGAGAACCTATGAGAACATTTATTGGAAGTCGGTTTTTTGTAGGAATGTTTGGGAAACATTTCGTTATCAATTTCAAAGTTAACTTAAGTGCTAAACTCTTTTATTTTTAACAAAACAAAAACCTAACCCTCATCAATTAACTAAGATAACAGAACAAAAAGATCAATTAAATCGAAGACATCGATACGGCATCGAGTAGGTACAGAGAATCGGACGCATCGAGATCGCATCGGGTCGACGCACCGAGCGACGCAATAAAACGAAACGAATGCGCGCGCGCATCGTGCGGTAATCGCGCTCCTTTGATCTCGCCGACAGCCCCCCGCGCCCGCACCGCCCGCGGCGCACTTAACTACGACTTTATTACAAGTAATTTGTGATTGTTAACGGAGTAATTAAACCACAATTAAAAGCTTCCAACTGACGGTACTTTGGAATAAACCTGGGAAACAACCGCCCTTTGATTGAAATTCGGTTTGCGTGACGAATTCGTCAGAAAGATTGCTGCAACTATTAATATCTACCAGACTATCTGTATCGAGAATGTGAACAAGTTTCGCTTTTCTCTATGATATTTTTATAATTGTTGGGTTCTAAACGGACCCTTTACGTAAACGTATATTTAAATAAATGCAGCAACTACACAGATGACATAATTATCAAGAAAACTAGTCGGACAATTACCTAACTACTTTAATACATAATACTTTTATTTTACACTTACGGCCATTGAAAACGCAGCAGCTATCCATCATAAGTTGGTAAGTTTTTGCATCACACTTAGAGTGTACCTAATTATAGTACTGTTTCACTATGGCATAGAGTCCAAGGCTGAGAATGGCCGCAGCCGCAGCCGGGCCCCGCGGCGCTCGCGCACTTAAAACGGCAAAAACGAACCGGAGAACTCACAAATTGCCGCCCCTAATTACCCCAGGTAGGCGGCCGCACAAAGTGATGCCTTTTTACTATAAAAAGTGCTAAGTTATTCAAAAACAGGTCCGGCGCAGCAATAAATATGATTTCGACCTCCATCAGATATATAAATTAAGATTGTACCGCGCTCACTAAATAACATTACCGACTTATAGTCTATCAAGTTTTTGCGAGAATTAATTAACTATAACTCACTAATGCTTTGTTGAAAGACGTTTATGTGACAGATATAGCAATGAATAGTAGATAAAACATGAATTGTTATCTATAACTAAAGGATAATTATGAAACAGATAAGTTATTCAAAATTGTTCCTAAAGACGCGTCGGACGAAAATAACGAGCTTAACAATAACGAAAGAGGATTTAACAGCATCAAAAACTTTCTTTCATCCGTGAGACACCGGGCCTTTTATGATCCTACATTATACTCGCATACCTGCGCTAATGATAGGGTGCCGGTTCAAAGAATAACGCGGGCGACTTCTCAATAACACCTCAACATCTGTACCTGCAGCCGCCCAATAGCCACCAACAACACGGGTAATTTTAAACACACCACACAAAGGCGCCGAAATATAGGGAAATAGGTTATCAACGCAACGCAACTCATTTATCGTACTGTAAAACAGTTAATTGTTTTATTATGAATGAGATATTGCATTCTTAAACAGCATTGAGAGATAAAAGAAAGGTTTATGAATATTTTTCAAAGAAAACGTTTTGTTTTTTAAAAGATTGTACCGAGTAACCTTGCACGAATTGCGTTCAAAGACTTCGGCTAAAATTAACCATGTTTATCAAACAATTCTACGTTTTTAGATAGTTTTGCGTTAACCTCAACCTGTTTCTTAATTAAGGGGATTAATGGTAACAGTTCATCATAAACTATACATGTTACGTTCGTGTTTACAGTCAGAGCGGTTTGTTAGTTTAACTCACTTGCTAACAGCAGAGGTTAAGGTGTGGCTGCCTGAAAATTGCCTCATTACCACCTTCCGCAGCTAAAAGCCGGTCTTTGTTGGCCTTCGACGACTGTTTGCGCGGGATTTAGAATATGTTACCACAAAAAATGTAAAGGAAATTGTATTTGTCGACTTGAACTCAAAATTGTTTGCGGAACCCATTTAGATGGCTGGATGAGCATGTTTTATCTGTGCATCGAAATGATTTAGGTATTCCAACAAATGGTGTTGTAAAATTATGTTGGCAAGATAGTACGTAACAAATCATTGGTCCAGAAATGTGACTTTAATTGCCCAATCTAAAGGTGAACGGCCGGCGCCGCCGCCATCAGATGAGCTCCCTCGTGAATGGGCCGGCCCACTTCAACTGGTCCAAGATTCTAGTCGCGATATAGATGAAGTTATGTTATAGTCACCGAATTCTGGAAACACGTTACAGTTTTAATGTCGAACGAGTTCGTCATTGTGGACCTAAAGAACAACGAGACTGAGATCGTTTTGTCAAAGATAAACAACCACGTGGGAGGGAGATTCTGAGCGCGATTGTGGATGCGGCAAGAGGAATGCGAGAAAATGGAATAAGAAACTAAAAAAACCGTGACGATCTCAAAATGATGAAACGAAAACAGCAAACTGAAGTAAGTGGGACACAAGAGAACTATTATAAAGTCTTGAGAATTTCTAATTAAGATAATAGCCGAGCGGCTCCTAAATATTGCTCGTCTGATAACGACTTCGATCGCAACCGACATGATTATTCATACAAGACGATCGACTTTGAATCGGAGATAATCTTGGCCAATTATGATTCTAATAGAGCACTTAATTACCGTACAATTTAAAAGCGGCGAGTTAAAAGCGAACACAGATGTAAATACTTTGAACATGAGTATGAATAGAGTCAGGGGTATGGGTAGTTTGATGATGACACCACATCAGCAATCGTCTTACACTATCAGCTTAGCAAATTTCATATATAACTAAAAGATATCAGATATATTGGGTTTAAAAGCGATGCCGCCGATAAAGTGGCATTAACCGATACACATCGGCACTTAAGGCAAAGATAGCAGCGATTCGATAAGGGATATAAATAAAAATAAATTGTTGCTCTTGCGTTATGCCGTTGTAAAGATATCAACTATCAGCGATAGTACGCATGAAAGTGCCGGTAGTGTGTTTATTGATTTAATGCGGCCACACTAACCGCATTAATCCCAGTAATTTGTAATATCGCAAATACAACGTGAAAGCGGGATTATTGATGGATGTAGTGCACTCTCGGCTCATTATAATGGCTCAATCATATTTTTCTGTGGCCGTAGAACTTTTTGCAATGCCAATTCACGAAGTATGAACAGGTGTGGTGTGGTCGCGGTACGGACGGAGCCGGTTTGCGCGACTAGCTCGCCGGCGATATAAGATCGAGCCTTTGATGTGCTGCGTGATAAGAGGCCGCTATTTGCTGCCCCTTATCGCTCACGTCTGTCGTTCGACGCCCACACTTTATTATTTATCGCGTAAACAATGCCGAAGACTTTATATGGGACAAGAATTAGATTATCAAAGGCCATTTATAATTTTACAACTTGAGATTTTTGTGCGATGTCATAATTCCAAAAGAGGAAACAATTGAGGTAGCCGCTTGTGATGCTAATGCATGGTTTAAAAATGGTAAACAACTGCTAAACAGAATTTCAAATGAGAATCTTAAAAGCTTTTGAATAAAAAAGTTAAACTATCGTGTGAAACAAGAGTGAAAATGGCGAATATGAAAGACACCCTTCATACAGTAGACAATGTTATGGCGAAAGTCAACAATACGACCCTCGGGAACATCGCACATTACATGTCCAATATCAGTTTGACAAACCATAAAAGTTATTCTGCTATCCGTCGTAAATCAACAGATAACAATGGGGTGGCCCTAACATATGATACAGAGCACCATAAAACTTGATACACGGCCCAACCCTCTACTTTGTATGACAAGAACGTTAATTCTTTCAACCTATGTTCCTTCGCGCTCGTAATTATCTTTTTGTTCCATTGGCAATTGTAAAACTTAATGATTTCAAAGAAGAGTTCGCAGGAAATTGCGTTACGATTATTGCCTCTTTAAGTTTATGTTTATCATTAAAGTTGAAAACCGCCGCTGCTGTTTCATATTTATTACATTTTACTTCAGAAAATGTATTTACCTACGTCTTCTTTACGTCCTAGAATTTCACTCTAATTACTATTCTTGGTACGATTTCTAACATTAAATTAAGATGCTGTTAATGAAAAGTATCTCTTACCGCTTCCTCAGCCTCCTTCTGGTCCTTGTGACCCATCAGGTTGGGCATGGCAGTCCAATTGTATCCCAAATCCTGGCATAGTGGCAGCTTGATCCTCTCGCACTTGCCACCTTCTACCTCTTCCTGGTCAGCAGACACCAGCCACACAAGTAGAAGAAAACAAAAAATCCGAGCCATAGTATATAATTCACAAATAATAAAAGCACTAGTATATCATGTCATATTCAATCAACTCAGTCACAAAATCACTGTTGGTAAACACTGGTCAATCGTAAACATATTTTATTTTGTTAAAAAATAAGCGCGCGTCCTCTCCCGTCTGTAGCTTAGCGCAGACTGATTCAAATTTCGAACGCGGCGCGGCGTTTCAATTCAAAGGCAAAGGAACGAAACCGGTCGGCCGGTGCGTTCAGAAACATGCATATGTTCCGATAAAAGGTCTGAACGCATGAACAGGGCATTAAGATGAAAAGAAAAAAACGAAAAGGGCCTAATTCGTGTACGGCTCACTGCAATCAGTGGGAGTAATTTTAACCGTCTCTGTCTTCATATCGGGACGGAGCGGGACGGCAGGAACAATGAAGAACGTATAAAATTAAGTGTATCTGCCCATGAGGTTGGATTTTATTTTACGAAATTGCTGCAATAAAAGTGTTGGTAATTGAGAGGTTCTAAAATTTTATTATGAAGCTTCGACGTTTCTTCGTTGTAGGTACATGTTGATGTAATGCTAGACAACTTTGTAGCTGGAAATTCATAGGCTTTAGATTAATCCGGTTCATGGTCAAACTCGAAGTGTAAAGAGCTTTTAGAGCTACGACAAACAGACCTGGCTAAAAGTACTGTGGGCAACAAAATTTGCCAAAACTAGAAGTTTTTATAAATTGACAATGATCGGCAGTGCGATTTGCAATTTCGGATTAGAAATCTTCGATGTAAAAAATCTCCTCATTGACACCAGAGTAATTAGTAACACTCCACTCTTGGACATTTAGCTGAACATGTTTGTCTGTATATTATGCCACCCGATCCATGACTTGACGCAAACTGCGTTTTGCATTTTTTCACACATGCATTTTGCTTGATAGAAAAAACCTTTCTACAGCCACAAATATTGAAAAATTATATTCTTTACCCTAACCGTCGTTTATTAAAGTAATTTATTCAGCAAGAACTGCTCATTAAGTACCACCTACTGGGATGTTGTCAACGTCCTATAGTCCATGGGTCTATTGAATTGAATTCGCGACTGCCGTCAAATTGACTAATGGTTATATCTCATGTTTTATTTAAAGAGTTACTTAATCGATATCCTTGGTGGATCTGTTATTATTGTTTTCTCATCTAGAAGGAACAAATTAGTTGTTAATAAAAAACGAGTCTTTGATTATTATAGTGGATTAGTTAAATGTGTTGTAAGATTCCGATTTTTTAAACCTATTACACTATTTTGTGATTAAAAACCAATTAAAAATTAAGAAATATCAGTTACACCACTAATTGCTTTCTTGATTGACTCGTTTATTGCACAGCAGTTTTGTAACTTTTTTACGGATATCGTTAATTTATAAGATTTCCGTTTCACAATTTCATGTCACAAGATACTGAAGTGACGGAGGAAAGAGACAGCGGCACCACTCGTGCCTTTATCTTTCAGTACAACGGCGTCCCAAGTAGAATACACAATTAGGTCCCTTCATTACATCACTCCAATAACACCTTTGAAACATTCAACCTGCACAATGGAAATCCAACCCTAACTGACGGCCACAAGATTTAAAATTCCTCAACAGCAGTAGTATCTTCCTCAGCTATCTTGTCCACTATAACCTGAGCTGCTTCTATTAGAGAAGCTGTTTGATATTGAAAGAATTCAAGAGCTCCTTATACATTGGTGGGTCGTCATGAATAGTTGCATTGTGTGAGCGGGACGGCGCGAGGCGGTGTCAAAGGCGCCGCCTGCACGGTGCGCGTACGCCGGCCGGACGCCGCGGGAATGCCTAATTAAGGACGCATGCGTGGACTGTGGGGTGAGGCGTGAGGCCTCATTGACAGCGAGGAGCGAGTTCATTATCTTGCTAATCTTTAGGGTACACCGATTCAGTTCTCTGAATAATGGACATTGGCTCTGGGTGGGGTAAATGGTCTTCGAAACAGTGAAATTCAAGAGTGGAGGAATAATGGTATGAGACAATGTTGAACTGCGAATTAATTTAGCGATAGAATGTGGGAGAAGTCATTAGAATTACTGCCATATTTCATGAAAACCTGCATGTGAAAAAAAGGGCCGATTCAGTGTTCGATGCCATTCCATAAACACAGCTAGACAAGTAGAGATTGATCAACCATAACATAATAGTCAAAGGAAGATTTTAAAGAAGATATAATTAGTCCTCTATTTTAATCAATCCTCTTTCACATAGCTAGCCAGTCCAAAATTATCAAAATCCAAAACCGCCATCACTCCAACCTCACAACACCCGCATACACTACAGAATAGTAATTAAAACGTCAGATATGGCGGCGGTGCGCCCGCGCATCGGGCCGCGATTCACGCCAAATGCAAATATCGCCCAATTGTTCTACAGGAAGACACATACTAAACGAATATTAATGCCACTTTGATGATCTTTCTTTGCCGACTTTGCCGACTTAAAAGGAGGTGTCATGTTAAGGACAATAGGAACGTGCCTGGTGTAGATTTTATCGGCGATAAGGTTTGAGGAGTTTTTCGCAATGATGACCTTGAAAATTTTGCTTTAAGTGATGCATCTATGAAGACAGTGGTATCGTCATCTGCTTAGCCTTTTCTGATCTATGCTGGGTCCCAGGTAGGCTTTGTATCTAACCGAATGTAGCTGAGTACTAGTGTTTATCATAGAGCAACTGCCTGTCTGATCTCCTCAACCCAGATGGGCACAGGGCAACCAGATCTTCATCAGGAAGACTAGGTGGCATGTTATAGCTAAACTAAAAACAAAAAAAAATGACAGGCTGGTGACAAATTAAGCCAACATTCGCTGAAGAGGAAGATCGAATTCATGAAGCATCTATTCTTCTTCAAAACCATGGATTTCCGAATCAAATTACATTTAAATTAATCTAGCAGTTTAATCATAAAGACGTAACAAAATTCACATTTACCTAACGGCATTCTTGAGAAAGTTATTACAACATCATAAACGGCAAAGAGTTAACAGTTATTTGTCACTAAACAATTGTGTAACAATAGTTAATTGCGACAACTAAAGAGGTTCAATACTTATAGAAGACTAGCTTCTGCCAGCGGTTTCACCCGCGTCCCGTGGGAATTACTCGGCGCACCGGGATAAAAAGTAGCCTATAGCCTTCTTCAATAAATGGGCTATCTAACACTGAAAAAAAATTTTCAAATCGGACCAGTAATTCCTGAGATTAGCGCGTTCAAACAAACAGACTCTTCAGCTTTATAATATTAGTATAGATATTATTTCAAAGGAATAATGTAATAGAGGAAGATTTAAACCGTTTCACAATGATGTGGTATTTCTTGATCGTCTAAAGATTGTATCTACAATCTATCGGAGATGGTTATCTGTGAACTTTTCCTTATACGATTAGTTACTGACGTGGCTTTTAAATACTAGAGGTTGGACATTCTCATAATAGGTTAAAGTTAAATATATTGAAATTGTGTTTTCGTAAATTTCAGAGATCAACACTACTTTTAAACATGGTTTTTCCAAGGTCCCATGTCTACAACCTTCGATTTGCACACGTGGAAGAATTTAGTTAGAATACTCTCGCTGTGGTGCAGTGATAGGCAGTGTCAGACTCATATTGAATAACTGCGGAAATCAATATTCTGTCTATCTCTGGATTTGCATACTAGAGATAGAATTTTGACATTAGCCCCATACAAGTAGGTAATGTCAAATTCCTATCTCTAGTAAGCAAATCCAGAGATAGATAGGTTATTGGGAACGGCCGTAAATCCCTATCATGCTTCTCTCTTCTTCTGGAGCCCTTTGTGACCAGGGCCACGTTAACTCTTTCAAACCTAGCCTAGACAGGGTGCCTAGGAAAATTCTAAATGAACGTTTATTTTACCACCATGTCACATTAAAGCAGCTGCATCTAGTTGATATATTGCGTGTTACATCGGGTTTGTTTTTGTCACGATGTTGCTATAACTACATGGCTGCTATTAGCAAAACCAACTGACTGGAACGAGGCACGGTGAGGGTTGGTTTGCGTTTGCAGTTGGTGGAGGCAACTCTTGGGAACCACTTGTTGGTAGAAAACATAACAGAATTTGTTGCCTATGTAATTCATTATAGTTTTTAAGGGTTGAGCCGGTTTGTACCTTTCACCACTCCAAAATCTATACTAATATTATAAAGAGGAAAACTTTGTTTGTTTGTTTGTTTGGTTGTAATGAATAGGCTCAAAAACTACTGGACCGATTTTAAAAATTCTTTCACCATTCGAAAGCTATATTATCCACGAGTGACATAGGCTATATTTTATCCGGGTACGGGCAGTAATTCCCACGGGATGCGAGTAACGTATAAACTCGTCAGTTTTCGGCCATCAAAATTACAGTCTCCAATTTATTTGAGTTGAGCAAATGTTTTATGCTTCCACTCCTCACTTTTTTAAGTATTTTTTCTATTCCATCTGTGTTTGGTTTAATCGAATTGGACCTGTTTTAACTATTGCCAGGTTACCAAAATACGACTACAACATATAGACGACCAAGCCACAAACATTCACATATCTACCAAAAACCCACCATATTTCATCAAAAAAAAACCTTCCACCAAAAAAAATGACCAACACTAATAACTCCGACAAACAATTACTCACAATTAACTACATATAGCTACAAAAAGTGCGACAGTCAAACTCCGCCGGCTATCCCGCCCCCATTAGCCTGGCAGAGGCCAAAAAGGCTATTTGCGAAGGCTGCACAATTACCGCGAGTCTGGCGTGTCACGGGGTTGCAGACACAATTAACTGAATTTGCTGGGGACCACAAAAACTGAGGACGGACCTGCGAGGAACAGTGACCATGGGATATGAGATGAAGAGACTTTTGAACTTGGACTATATGTTGGGACGTAGTGCTGTAAATTTTTTAAGCTTAGTCATAAAACGAATCTAACAATGTGAATTCAACTGAATTCAATATAATATGTAGTTGTGATCGTAACTGTTAATTACTAAGAAGAAAACATTATGCTTGTCTTTGACGTCAGAATTTCGTGTTTGAAGTACAGGTACATAACAACGGGAAAAACTATCTAAAATTGTTTTTACATAAGGGTGAAGCCAAACGAGCGTAATTTTGTGAGTTGTGAGTAGCAGAATTTCGGTCGCAGAAAATCTGCTACATTCAGTTTCATACAAAAGTCCTATTTGATTCACACGGCAACGCAAAATGAGTTGTCTTTTTTTAAATTGTTTGTAACGATTTTCTGCGACCAAAATTCTGCGACTCACGACATTTTTGAAATACCAAGCAAGTTATCAAATTCTGGGGAATGTAAGAACATCACGATAAAAATTTAATAAGACATTTTGAATCTAATTTATAAAAGACTCGTTTAAATACTATTTGATATCGTAGGATTGATTTTAACTATTCAATGTACGTAATGAAAGTGGCAGCTGTAACAGCAGCTGCGTCATATAAAATGCCTCATAATTAACAAAATGTAGCTACTTAACTATACTAATTACAGTCATAAACTATAGATATCTAAGTGTAGAAAGCTCTGATTATGTCGTATTATTCATGTTACTGTTTAATGTATTAATATGTAATGAGTAATGGGTTTAAAGATAGGGTGGGATACATAACATTTTAGTCAGACTAGCTGTTTCTCCGCGATTCTAACCGCGTCCCGGGAAAACAACATACTGCATCCGGATAAAAATAAGCCTATATTTTTTCTCAGGGTCTATCTTGAGTAGCGAAAGCGCGACAGTCAGACAGTTACTTTCGCGTTTCTGTACTAATATTATAAAGAGGAAAACTTTGTTTGTTTGTTTGTTTGGTTGTAATAAATAGGCTCAAAATCTACTGGAACGATTTTAAAAATTCTTGCACCATTCGAAAGCTACATTATCCACGAGTGACATAGGCTATATTTTATCCGGGTACGGGCAGTAATTCCCACGGGATGCGAGTGAAACCGCGGGAAAACGGCTAGTATAAAATATAATGGTTAGTACAAGATACTTAAGCACTTATTACCTGTCATCTATCTACGAATAAGCCTACCATGAAGTCTAAAACGTTTTTCCAGAAAATTCCCGAATATTCCCAACTCATAGCCACCTTACAAAGTCGGTATAATTTGAGCGGAATGTCGGCCGGAGCGCTGATGTAAAAACTATGACGAACGCGCTCCGTAGTGACCAACACAGAAAAACTGAACCTCTTACATTACGAGCTGAAAATTCGAGCCAGTGTGCACTTTATAATATGACGAATGATTTTTTGAGCGCAGTTGTGTTAGGTTTTTAAGCCTTGACGTGAAAGCGAAATTGACTTATTGGTGAAGTTCTTGTGGATTAGTTTTGCTTATCCGAAGTTGGCGGGATTGTCAAACTGTATGCGGTTTCACCCGCTTGTCGAAGGGACTACTTCACGCATCTAGATAAAAAGTAGCCTTTAGCAGTCCTCAATAAGTAAGCTAGGTAAAACCGAAAGAGCTTTTTTCTTATAGAACCAATATTCTGAGATTAGCACTTTCAAGCTAACAATCAAATTCTCCAGGTTCGTAATATTACTCGTTACTTTTATAGTACTATTTTAGATACATTTTGTCAAACCTTATAAAACTATCTGATTAATAGTAACCTAACAGGAAACAGCTCTAAAAACTAATTTTATAGCTACAAAATAAAAAGTGAAACAACACAATGACGTTTGAAAACCTGTCTCCCATTTTGCTGAATGCTTAACGAACAAACTTTCACTTTAGATAGCCCGTCTAGGCAGGTCTGCAGTCGTAAGCCCGTGGGGGACAGAAACTAATTTATACCAAAACTGCACTTAAAGTTACAGGAAAAAACTTTAAAGCCGCAATTTGTACGTTCGATAAAATAAAAAAATATGGTAAGTGTCATATTTTACAACCGTCCTGTAAGGTTCCAGTTTTTTTCTATAAAAAATAAAATTATCAGCTGTTATAATAGGTTTATCGCAAAAAAGTCATTTGACCACTCATCCAGTATTCGTTGCATGTTACTTTTATAGGGAAAAGGCTAGGCAGATAATGCTTTTTAAAGATACTTATATAAACATGAAAATAATAATATACTAAGGAAATATACAATATACAAAGAAAAAT
Source organism: Heliothis virescens (assembly GCA_002382865.2). Lineage (NCBI taxonomy): Eukaryota > Metazoa > Arthropoda > Insecta > Lepidoptera > Noctuidae > Heliothis > Heliothis virescens. Next base: position 6,621,706 of record NWSH02000556.1, read on the forward strand.
GTAATTTTATAATGTCATGTACCTATATATGTATAAAAAACTTTAGCCACTTCTCCTTGTTTTCTAGTCGTCTTAATCTTACATATTTTTGATGGAACTTAGTAATAATATACGTAGTTTATATGTCAGAATAACATACTCGTATATTGATGATACTTACATATTTTTTATGTATGTACGCGAAGTGGTTCCCTCGGACGCAGGTGAAACCGCGGGCAGAAGCCAGTCGGTCCATATTGTAAAACCTTGTTGTTAAAATCTGTCAACACCTCAGGGTTTTTTGTACAATTACTTAAGGCAACAATGACAATAGTTTGTCAGAAAAACGTATTCTTCGCTTTGTATTTACGTAAAGGGGCAAAATGAAGCTATGTTCTTTTTTTCTGCTATTATACGACATCTGTAGACAATTACACTCTTACCTTCTTTTAAATGTAGTGTTTTTGAATAATTGTCCAGTGTTATTAAGTTTTCCTACGTTGTTAAGTTAAGACGTCTTAACCAGAAGGTAGTAGCTACAGACGACAGCAGGTGACCCTATCCGAATCTGTCAAATTTTTCCATTCGAGCATTAACCTTTCACTTTTGTGATAAGGTTGAAAATCTATTGAAGACATTTTACAGATTGAGGTGGGTTGATGCTGGCGTCTGTCTGTACTTCTCTACTTAATTTTCTCGACTTTAAATAATCAAGTTATATTTTCCATCCGGATATTTCTTTAATTGCCTGTCCTTTGTACCTTTGTTTTTCTTCTACGTAATGTGTGCAATATTATGCATCGCAAATCCCTACAGATAGCGAATCAACCAATCACTACATTGATAACAGATTTGATAAACTACCGGCATCACGCGGCGTTTCTTTCGTTTTTCATGGCTTGCGGGGACCGCATGCGGCGCGAGTAGGTGTTAACTCTGGCCCCCGCTGCGCAAGAGTCGACGCGCTTTATTTATCACTAGACAATGCGACTCGATGCCGATTCGTTTTTCAAAAGGCTTTTTTTAAAAGCAATGAATGTATAATTACGATTTTTTAATGTATCTATTGTCGCGTTTTCAATGTATTTTTATTATGTTTGTTGTGGCAACTTGAGTTGTAATTAACTACTGTTTTTTAATTTATTTCGACGTATTTTTTTGGTGTCAAAATAATGAGGATACATGCGTGTTTCTGCACTGTTCACGAAGTACTCAATACTCAATTCTTTATTAGCATCCCATATAGTATACAGGTAGTAGATTTTATTATGTGGAACCAATGGCAATAAGTATGCACCCTATATATCTATAAAAGGTATTATAATGGTATTTAATGACTACAAATCAAACTGTAAGCTTTATTACTGTCTAAAATCATCATATTTTAACCCTACCACAGATCAATCCAACAAACCCGTTAGTTACCTTGTCCCGTCCGACGTGTCAACATGCTCGCGCTCCCGTTCTCATGGCGTTTGTAATTCTAATGGTGTCATGGCCGCCGTAGGGGGGAGGCCACCCGCACTTTCATGGTAATGTTCTATGCAGTCTATGTTATGCATTTTGGGTTGTAGGTGAAATATTGGGTGTTAGGATGGGTCTTTTAGAGATAGATTTTGGGAAGAAGTGCCAGAAATAAAGAAAGAAAAGTCACTTGATAATAACAATAGATAAAAATAGATATACAAAATATAAGGCGACGAAACGCATTTGCGCAAAAAGTTCAGCGCTTAGCATGAAAGCTGCGTTCACGCTTGAAAGCGCGAAACTACAGCGCTGGTTTTCAGCTTTTCTGCGACTATCTATGACAGCTATGAGAACCACTTATAAGTTTCATTTAAATATGAATATGTTAAGAACTAACTCATTTAACTAGTGTTCGTACCAACTAACTGAGGAATCAGTAGCTTTTCTTACCCTCTAGCTAGATCTACGACTTTGCATGAATCTTCATCGTGTTTCATAACCCCTTGAAACTCCACCTTTACAGTGATTTTCAAGACTGTCAGGGAGGTCAAAATACTATTTATGCTAATGTCATAACTCCATTTCTTCTTACACCTTACAACCATGTGGTAGTGGGAGTGGTAGCGTGGTGGCGCCGCTGACAATGTGACAGTGTCACACTGCATTATGCATAGCCGGTAGGAATCTGTAGCTTGTCTGTTTGTCACGATATTACTTTGTTATATAGAGAATAACGATATGTGGGTCCCATTCTCTGTGGAGGCNGAATGCGACGCCTGGAAGCGGGAAATTCAAATATAAAATGTTTTTTTCGTGTCTCACATATTATAAGTTAACATTCAATACGAGGCGTGATATTATTTTTGCGGTTATATATACCACAAAGTAATTTCTGTTGTCCTTGTTTAACTCCGAAACAGTGGCGTAGCGTGGCGGGGGCGGGGGGGGCGGCCCGCCCCGGGCGGCACGTTTTAGGGGGCGGCAAAATGTAAGAAAGGAAGAAAGAAACATTTACTTATTTAATTATGTATTGTATAATCTTCAAGCTAAAAAAAATTTCGCGCTCGCTTCGCTCGCGCATTTACAATCCTCAACTGTGTTTATCGTTTAAACATCAAACTAACAAAATTATAAGCGCCCGTTTCGTTCACGCCTTTTCAATGCTCTCACTTCTTTTTTCTGTGTTTACCTTTTAGAGATAAAACTAGAAAAAAATTCGCGCTCGCTTCGCTCGCGCCTCTGTGATTATCTTTTACACACAAAACTTGTACATTCTGATACCAAACCGAAAAAATGGTGTATGCCGAAGCGCGGTGGGGCGGCAAGCATTCGATATAAAAATTAGTTTTACAACTATCCGACTTTAATTACGAAAATGTATAAACATGTGTACATTTGAAAAAAAAAAGAAATAACGGGGGTTACGAAATAGTTTTTCATGGAAAGGGGGTCGTGCCATGAAAAAAGTTGAAAAACACTGCTCTAGTTAGAGGGAGGAAAGTGTACCTTCTTGAAAAAATATTTTTTTCTTTCTCTCTGAAACAATATTTTGCTGTAGACATTGATGGTGCACTA
>NWSH02000556.1:6627189-6643110 GCA_002382865.2 Heliothis virescens
GTATGCCGAAGCGCGGTGGGGCGGCAAGCATTCGATATAAAAATTAGTTTTACAACTATCCGACTTTAATTACGAAAATGTATAAACATGTGTACATTTGAAAAAAAAAAGAAATAACGGGGGTTACGAAATAGTTTTTCATGGAAAGGGGGTCGTGCCATGAAAAAAGTTGAAAAACACTGCTCTAGTTAGAGGGAGGAAAGTGTACCTTCTTGAAAAAATATTTTTTTCTTTCTCTCTGAAACAATATTTTGCTGTAGACATTGATGGTGCATTAAAGATATAAATCTCCAATTAAACATGAAAGATTTTTTGGTCTCAAAATACTAAGTAAGTCTAAGTTAAGAAGTATATTAGTAGTAAAATTGCTGAAATATTTGTAAGTTCTCAATCTAAGAAAAAAAATGCGCTTGCGCTTTCTTGACAATTTTATTTGTAACTTTTTTATAGTCCTAGGAAAAAAAATCGGGCTCGCTTCGTTCGACCCTTTTCAATTTCCAACTTCTTTTTTGTGTCTTTACTTTTTCAGTCTTCAATCTATAAAAAAAAAATCGCGCACCCTTCAAAAAAAGTAGTCCGAGGCTGATCTCGGATACTCTTTTCAGTGTTTACTTTTTCAGTCAGAAAACTGAAAAAAAACCTCGCTTTCTATATTCACGGTTTTGATCCTTAGTCCAACCCTCGCCTTGGCGATTGGGATTTCTTTTTTTACTGTATTTTTTTTAAACCTAATGTCATGGGCGGCAAAATTGTCTTCCGCCCCGGGCGGCGTATAGCCACGCTACGCCACTGGTGGAGGCTGCAAGTGTTTGACACAAGACAATTTAGTTATAGGCCAAGTTAACTGACAACAAAAAACGTCAGTTTTTCTAAAAGATTTACTTTGAATTTTCACGTTCTATTTAGTAAAAATCTTTTGAAAAACGGATCTTCTTTCTTCTTAATAATCATAATCGATTTTTGATGATCACGTTGTCTGTATGTACATTTGTATGTGACCTGTAATTTATAAATTCATACGTCATTCGCTAAATATACAAAGCTAATTAGAAGGTGTCAAATCCAACACAACAACAACCAATAACATTGTGCAATACATGTTATAAAATCTTAGCAATTTTCCACACGTTGCATTTTCGTGAAACACATTCCAAACCCCACCTTGCTGCTCAGACATAAAGCTCAAATTCCCATGCAGTTTAACCTTCAGTTTTTCAAGTAATTGTGATGTAAAATACCACAAGTGTCCAACAAAGGTTGTTGTAGCAGACAACGGGTTATGTGTGACATTCGTCAGGGTTGTTAAATGTTACAACATAAGAATCTATGGTACAAATGTGAAGTGTGAGGAAAATATGACCAATTAGATGGTGGGCGACAAACTGACAATAAAAAAATATAATACGGGAATCTTTTGTTATTGGTTGAAACGTCGATTTTTTTTCGATATCCTTGCGATGTTTTCATATAAAAACTAGATATTTCACCCCGGTTTCACCTGCGTCCAGCGGTAACTTCTTCTCTTACCCTAATAAAATATAGCTTATATTACTCGCGGATGGTGGAGTTTTCCAACAGAGAAAGGATTTTACAAGTGGGTTCAGTAGTTTCAGACCCAGGTACAAACAATCAAAAAAATGTTTCATTTCATTACTATAGGATTATTATAGACTACACAGAATAAATACGAAGCACATTCATTCTACTAAGCTTTAAAGTTTAATAGAGCTGAAACCTGAAGCTTCCAACTCCTCAATGACCTATCAACACAAAACAGTTACAATAATAAATAGAGAACATAATATTTCCGCTTAAAACCTAACACATCGTCGCTAACTGCTCACCGCACATATTAATAGACGGCTCATCAAAAAGACACCCTCGCCGCCTCCAATCTGCATTTAAGAACCCTTTTAACACTTCCGCTATTAAAAACTGCTATAAACACTGAAAAACTGTGACAAAAAATACCGCCAAACTTCAGAGGAAAAGCAACTCTATCGCGTTGCTAAAAGGTGGAAAGTTGCTAAAAGTACCTTGAGGTATCCATCTTCAAGAATATCAAAGTGATAATTTTGACACCTAAACCAAATGATCATTTATTTTCGATGCCATAAGGGTTATATTCGCATAACAAAGTCCAACGTGTAATAAACTTTTAACATGACAACACGAAATTAAGAGTATTAAAACAACATGTGTGAGACAATGGAGCGGCGAGCACAAAGGGCGGCGGTGCCTTTGATGTTGGCGTTGGGCCGGTTAATTTTACAGCGGCCCGGTGGCCACGGCCGGCGGGCTGGAACTTGTACAACCGACTATTGTGCACCCTTTGAATGCAATAAAGCTATTGTTTAAGCTTTGTGAAGTTCTATGTAACCCGGTGTTTCAAAAACTATTGTTCAATTAGCGTTAGTTATTTTTTGTACCTTAATAAAGGGTGTTTAAGGAAATGTTACTGATTACGTAATTATTTTTTGGAAGGATGTATGTTTTATGGGTTAAGGTGTGGTGGGTGTTTTCTTGTCCTATTGTGTACAAGAATAATTAAGTTAGCAAAATTAGTTCAAGAGAATTCCATCTTATCTATATCCTAAAGTTCCGTACCTCGAAACTCGACGTTTGTCGGATCATCTAACGACTTCTCGTAACCGTTCTACGCTGCACTTGCGATTTTGGAGTCTCCATGCGGAAACTTTCAGCCCCATGGGCCATCTTTTTTGGTGATTTATGGCTCCATTGCCATTTCAACGTGTGATATTGGTGACTCTCCTTTGTTCCTTTGTTTATGGTTTAATTATGTCTTTATGTATTTTTTGTCTTGTATTGGGTATTTTAATGTGAATTTGCTTTGCTGACATTTTAATTTCTTGACGTAACGTAATCTTAAATGTTTCGATTTTTTTATCTTTGTTTGTGTTTACCTAATTTCGGTTATAATTGTATTAATTGTTCTTTGGTTTTTAATTATTTTAATTCTGTTTTTAAATTTTAATGTTTATATAACGCGTATTATTGTCATTGGGGCATGAGGTGCTAACCTATAAGAAATTGTAATACTAACCATAGCTATAAGAATTCTTGTTATGTATGATGTATCAGTATATACAATTGTTGGTTGGCCAGAAATAATAAATAAATAAATAAATAGACTCTAGTCTTTCTATTCTACAGATGTCTTCAATTCTAATTAGATCTAGTAGAGATATTTCGAGTTATGATGATGGAGTCAAAATTACTTGAGCTTGATATTTTTAAAATTAGTCCAGTTAAGAAGGTTTTTAATACCATTAAAAACTTCCACTATTAACAGCAGAACAGTGAATAACTTTATTCGTCACGTCTTTGTTTTGGCTCGATGTAATAGCTTCCTGTGCGCGCGCGCAGGCCGTGAAAACCGACCATTGTGTCGTGGTGCCCATCGGCCCATTACGCTCCCACTGCAGTTTGTAGCTTCTATTATTAGTTTTACTTGAAGAAGTTTTTAGATTACTTTGATTTAAAATTAAAGCTTAAAGGTCACTGTCAAATTAGATTGACACTTACGTGCTCTCTGATGTACAGACGACAGCACATCAAGTTACCACAATCTGTCAAATTTTTGCAATAGATTTTCAACCTTATAACAATGGTGGTAGGTAAAGTTTCGGTCGGCAAAATTTGTCAAATTTGTATACGTTGACCTGCTGTCGTCTGTACAGACGCCTGCAAGTCGACATACCAGAATCTGTCAAATTCTGCCGTTCGAACATTAACTTTCCACTAAGGTGGAAAATTGAAGTTTAACAGATTGAGGTAGATGCTGTGCTGGTGTCTATACGTATGTATGAATCCAGAAAACTAACTTTCAGAAATCCAGATTCAATCGCTTTATGAAAGCTAGTGAAACTCACTAAGCGACTTCGGCTTTACCCGAGAATCGAACACGAGAGCCAGTCGCAATTTGCTACTATTAGACCAACGAGGCAGGTCATGAATATCGAAATACCAAACCTTTTACTTTTTTATTATAAAAGCTTTTATCATTCTATGGACTTTTGCCAGCTCACGATTACCCTACTCATCAGAGTGGCTCATGTTTAGATCACATCATTTTAAAATCGAAATTACCTTCTAGGACATATATTACTAATTCATCAAGCCATATTAGTAACTGTGCAAATATTGTTACCTTGATAAAAACTGCATGCGTAGCCTTTTAAAACTAAACATGACAACTCTTGAAAAAGACATACGCGACAATAATCTTGACCCCGTTTAAAGTTCCAGTGATCCAAATACCTGTTTGTAGTATCTTATTGATTCACTTCAAATGATGCTTAGTTATAATACGTCAAATATAATAATATATACTTAAATACGTATTCCATATTTTTGTACTTTGATGACCCGAAACACAGGTTTAAATAAACCTAGTTCGGGTGGTCCCGATCATAGATTGTGAACGTATTTTTCGCATATATTATGTATTAATTTAGATTAAGTTAACTCCTATGTTTGTTATTATTAAGCCTTTTTAATACAATTTCAACTTAGCAATTTGTATTCTTATATGTGATCTATGTTTTTAATAAATTTTATTTTTTTTATTTTTTTTTTATTCTTACATTCCCGCTCTTAACAGAAATAAATAAATAAATTCATGTGCATTGACCGTATCCATTATCCAGTTCTTAGATAAAGTGCATTTTAATTACTTTTATTATCATTAAAGTGACTATCTAACGTTTCATTTTACGCTGCATCCGTAGGGGCGCAAGAAATATGGCCGCCTGTATAAACCTTATCTGTGTTAATTGCTAATTAATGAATTAACAATGAATATTATGCTGTGAATTATACAAATATATGTTAATTTGGGAGGGTGAATGTTATTGAAATAGTTACGCTAATTATTCTATTAAGGCGGTACTTTCTGCCTTATAGTAATTGAATAACTTCCGTACCCATATGTTGATTACGATTACTTATAGTTGTAAGTTTAATGAGTAGTATAAGAGATTTTAATATGCCTTTTTGATGTATTTTAATGCCACAAAACTGCTTCATTACAGTTATTGTAATGATAATAGCTCTAGTGTGAGTTAGTGCTGTGGGATTTTCTTTTTGAAAGTTTTGAACTATTCTTGTCTGAATGCACTTTTAATTGTGTGTTTAACCAATTAACTGACCAAATAGAGAAATTATTTTCATGGGACCTATGGGCCAAACAAACTTTAAATACATCTTCATATAATACGTACACTTACCAGGTTATTACCTATACCTAATGACTACTTAGCTCCTGCCAGCGATTTCACTTGCTTCGTGAGGGTACTACTTCCCGAACCCGGATAAAACATTAGCTAACCTATGTATTAATCTAATGCTTAAGCTATATTTCTGCCAAAATTCATCATTCAAGATGAAAAAATAGACATACAATATAAGGCATACAATATAACGCGTTATATCGAAACTATTAGAACACCAAATACCGCACTTCGGAAAAACTCCAATACATACTTACTATTACTTACGTTATCTAACACTTTAACAGTAAGAACAAAATCCATTGTCAAATAACTAAAACAATTCATTCAAGCATAAACTTATTTACCCTGTTACTAATAGCTGCCATTGTTTATTTTTATAAAGCTCTTTACACACTTCATTTACTGATTGCATTGTCGGCGTAAAACTTGTATTGTTTGCTTAAAAAGCATTGTTGCAAAGTTTCGGAATACCGAAGACTAATTATGATGTGTTTTGCGAATCAATGGAGTTTTTGTTTCGAAATTAGGAAGGTTGTAACATGGTTGAAAGGGAGTTACTGTGTGGTCTTAATTATGAATGAGAAATGGAACAAAAACCCTGTTTGCTGTAGGGGTTTTTTTAACCATTATACTATTTTTATACTCTTTACATTATGACGTCATGTTATGTATGAAACTGAATAATGTATGAAAAAATTACGCTTGTGTTGTCGGTAACTTGGGCCTTAAAGTCCGTTTACACATTGCGATTTCATTGCCCGTTGCTTGCCATTTTATTGCAGCAAGATGCACTGCACTGTGTAAACGTAATCGTGCAATAGGTAAATGGTCGCCTGTCAAATATTCCTGCAATAAAATGGCAAGCAACTGGCAATGAAATCGCAATGTGTAAATGGGCCTTTATTAACACATTTTGCCAAACGCTCGACCTTTGTATTTTTTTTTAATTATACTTTACTCAAAACGGCTTCGAAAATTGAAAAAATAATTGTCACAAAATTTAACCACACATATTATTTCCATTAAATTTTCCCATTCATTCAATTTTCTGCCCGACAGCCATCCAATTCCTTTGTAACTTAAAAACATTTAAGTAGGTACTTAAATGGTTTATAGGACAGCATCAGCATTATTCAGGTAGTTTTTACAACTCCTAATAACTGCAAGGCACGTAAGCTTAGGGTGCAAAGCTCACCACCATATCTCCACGTCCATCTAATTTGTATAGTTAACTAACTATAGATAGATATTAGCAATCCATCGCAGTTAATTTTATAGCCATTCCTATGGAAGCGGCCTCTCAAAGTTAATGGCTGTCTAAAGCTCTTCACAATTAATCCCCCCTCTTCCCCTCCTTCTTCATCGTTGAGTGCGCAGGAGCAGCTTTGTAATATGCCAGCGTAAGCGCAGAAGTTTCATTCTGACTGGTGTGCTTATGAGGAAGCTGATAGACGTACGGAAAAGCTTCTAAATTATTATTTTTTAACTCATCTGTACTAATATTATAAAGTTGAAGAGTCTGTTTGTTTATTTATCGAGGAAGGTTATAGACCACTTTTTATCTGGGTGCGCCGAGTAGTTCCCACGGGACGCGGGTGAAACCGCTGGCAGAAGCTAGTGTTTGATATAATTTCTGATGATTTTCGCCTTACCACCATTTAGTATATTAAAAGTGCCTCTTCAACATTTTAGAGCCTACACTGTGAACGTTGGTATATCTGGTATGACAATATCGGTATTTCAGCAAAACCCATCTATCGTGCACAGTTTTCCGAAGATTAAGTTAAGTTTTTCAAGTCTTTACCCTAATTCTGGCCTTTTTCAGCAGTGTAACCCTGAAACTGTATCAACGTCAGGTATATTTTACTTTTAGGCCGGAGTTGATCTTCTACCGTCTCGTTTAGTATAAGAATCGTGCGTGACAAATTGCGGAGCGCGCGCGTCCGAGAAAAACATCAGTAACGATAGCTTAATTGCGTGTAATTGTAACCCGGCGGTACTGCATCACCAGTTTATTTGGATCTTATGTACTTTGAGAAGAAATATTACGATTAATTCATGTATTAGTTGCTTCCGATATCGGTTATATCCATGTCCCGTGGGAACTACTTCGACCAATGGGTTATCTAAAACTGAAAGAATTTTTCGAATCGGACGAGTTTTTCAAGAGATTAACGCGTTCAAGCAAACCAAGAAATTCTTCAGCTTTATAATATCTCATCATCATATTAGCCATAGCTAGCCTCAACAGGCTTCTTTTCTCAAAGAAAACAAATAAGCGTTAATAACCACACTTGGCCAAGGCAGACTGAAGATTTCAGACTATAAAATCCAGGTTTTACTCAAGATGTTTTCCTTCATCTTTACTCAGTTATTGGTGTCCAAGACATACTTAGAAAGTACATTATATAACTTAGGTTCAGTTTCACAGTTGCCATATAATGTTCTAGATAGCTATCTGAAAGATAAGGCCATAGAAATTTAGTCAAAATTAGAAAAAGAACTATAGCTTGATCTGTCAGATAGTTATATACAACTTTATCTGGGACTTCTATAACTGACCTTTAGAAAAGTTACATACTTGCAGTCACCCGAAAACTGTCGATATCGAGTGCCCTAGGAAGAACTCCAACAAATACTTCATCTAAAGTTGGCTATCTTTACACAGCTCTTCATAGCCTGGTCATCACAACCCGAAAGAAAATGTTACGAAGCCAAGCAACTGGTAGCGGTTTTAGTTTTATTTTTAATTATGTTAAAGTGCTCTTAATGAATGGATGAGAGTTTTTGTACGTTGGCAACACTGAAGATTAATATCATTAATCACTTAGATATCGGCACCCATGTGGTCTGATTGTCATGCTGTAATTTAAACTATACTTTGTATAGTTAAAAGAAAGTTAAAAAAGTTAGTTCGTCTGTCTGTCTATTTAACTTTACTTACTTTGAGGTAATATGTAGATCGAACCTACTTCTCATCATCATCTGCCTAGCCTTTTCCCACCTATGTTGGGGTCGGCTTCCAGTCTAACCGGATGCAGCTGAGAACCAGTGTTTTACATGGAGCGACTGCCTGTCTGACCTCCACAACCCAGTTACCCGGGCAACCTGATCTATTGGTAAGACTGGTTGTCAGACTTTCTGGCTTCTAACTACCGTAACGACTGTCAAAGATGGTCAAATGACAGCCGGGATTGTGCCTTCCGAACACGGAAGAACTCGTTATGACAAGATGGTCACCCATCCACGGACCGACCGCGCCAAGCGTTGCTTAACCTTATTATGACCGATCGATCCGCGCGGCTTTCACTTAGGTAGATACTTCTATAGCTTGTAATTTCTCATTGCAGCTAATATAGTACTCTCAATTATATTCGGCTGATCTCAGGAATTACTGGTCCGATTTGAAAGAAGTCTTTCAATGTTGGATAGCCTATTTACCGACAAAGGCTGTATAGGCTACCTTTTATCTTAGTGCGCCAAGTATTTCCCACGGGAGGCCAATGAAATCACCGACGAAAACTATTCCATCAATAGAAACGATACAAGTACACGCTATTATTTTCGTTGATTGAAAGCCTCAAATAAACCCAGATACATGAATCAATTTATTTAATTTCCATATTTATCTAAGTCAATTCGTCTTAAATCGAAAGCTTTCTTCATAAACGGAATCATCGACTAAACTTGATCTATAACAATTAGACACATCTCATTTTCATATCGTGTCTAAACGCGTATAAAGTATAAAGTTCTGATAGGAAATAGTTCCATTTTGATAATGTTGAATTAATACTAATATGTTGTTTCGAATTATATTTGTTGGGTAAGGCTGAGGGCCGATTGTGAGCGACGAGGTAGAAGAAAATTATTATTTTCTATATTTTCAGCATCCTATATACCTTCCTACTATACTTCGAAAATAATATAATCTTTTAACTGTTTAGTTACGAAATCATTAGAATAATTACCCTAGAACCTGAACTTTGTGAATCGGATCAAAAAAATTTAGAATTTTATTTTCAGCAGTCAACAAAAGCTTGTGAGCACATTTTCCATAATCCAAGAAAATTATCTCTGTATAAATTAAAGCCTGGAAGCAAAATGGAGACATCTTCAAATATCAAATACCAAGACAAACCTGCGTTTTTGCGAATTCACGAGTATCCTATTTCCGAGTGAAAATATTTTTTGCTCTCCTGAACAAAATCAGCCTATAACTATGTCCAAATCCAAATTAATGTGAAAATTTAATTCTGTCTCGGATTTTCGTACCAAAAATACAGATCCAATCCAATCCAAATTAAATAAAATTTTGTGCAGAGAAAGCCTGAGAAAGGACACAGGACTACTTCACAAACTCGCAGCGACCTACTAGTTTAATATATTTAAGTAAGTCTAAGTTAGTCCACCTCGTTGTAATGGCGACCTGGTCTCCTATATACCTTGGAAGGTAATCTATAGGTAATTGAGTATGCGGCGTGGGACGGCCGCTAATGGTTGCCGCAGATAAACCAAGTAATTAACGAATCAATTTGATTGTGCCCGGCCCCTTTGTGCCGCCCGTGTAGGTCAGGAGCCTGGAGTAAAAATATTATTGTTTACATTTGTTTTTAATTTGTTCATAGGTTTTAATTTCCAATGATTGCAATACTTTTTTTATTTATCAAAAAAATAATTTTATATAGTAACTAGTCGTTTTTATTCCGATAATTACACAAAATATTTCTCGCGTTTTTTCAATTACTTATCAAAAAAATACATAAGAAGTTAATTCAGTACTAACAATTAAAAAACTCTTCACTTTTAACAGAATAAAAAGTCGTAGACACTAATGGTAATTACAGCATAATCCACAAAAATGCCCTCAGAACGTGGCGACCGGCGAGCGAAGCCCGAAGCTATTCCTCTACAAAAACTTTAATACATTTAATTGTTTCTAAAGAACCGCGTCGCAGTAATTACTGGCTCTTACAACGCGACAATGAGCTCACGATACTTAATTGTTGTAATTAGAACCGGATAATTAGACAGAAACGTCGAAACATTTAGCTAGATCTTTTTATTTTAGTAATTGTATGTAATAAGGGATGTTTTTGAGTATTGAACGTGTTGTTCTTTACTGAAGTTTTTCTTTAAGACGTGTGTGAAGGTGTAATGGAAATGTGTAAAGCTTAAATGTGGTAGGACGTTGTTGGATTGATGTGTTGATAATATGGGACAGTTTTAGAAAGAATACGAGCACACTTTAGTGTTACGATGATAGTGGCTTGTTGTAAATGTCGCTTGGTAGACGTATACTATTTTTGTACTACTACTACTGCAGTTTTTTTAATACTTTTTTGTGAATTTTCACAAAAAACGTTGAACAGAAAATATTTGCCCCACTTTTTTTTTCGTGGCGTATTTTTGTTACACCATATAAGTAGTAATTAGCCTTAAATATCTTTTAGCCTTCTTAATCGAGACATTTTAACGAGAATTGCATACTGAACATATAATTGGCCAATTATTTACCACAATATGATATTGTTATGGCACGGTCAGCGCGATATCTTCGTGTTTACTAAGTTTTTGTTCTCCATCTTTAGAAATGTCAATGTGTGATAAGAATATTAAGTAGTACAATAATATCCTGGAAATTCATCAGTAAAACTTATTCAGAATATTGGTATCATATCAGATAACCTTATTTAATTACATATTCAGTTGAATTTAAAAGTTCGAAATAAAGTTACATACTTACATTTAGTTATTTTACTCGCATAATCAATATTTTTTCCTCCGACTTCCTAAATAAACTCAAGGCTCATTAAACTCAAACACGTACAGTAAACAGCCATTTAAATTATAAGCTAACATCCAAAATCTTAAAAACCTGTCATACTCAAATAGAGCAGTATACTTACCAATAAAAAAAATACTAAAATACCTGATGACTTATCCTCACCGGCTCTCCGACTACAAACACTCGGACCGATCTTTTACGGCCGAAAAAGTAATAAAAGTTAAATTCGAGCTTCGAGATATCGAGTAATGCCTATTGACATTTTGTCCGTTTTTGTAACAAATTCCGATTTTCATTCAATCTCGATAAGATAATTAATGCTCCGCAATCGATTAATTTATGCTGATATATAAGTATTTTTAATGTTTATTTAGATTGCGGATTTGTGTTTCGGATTTGTTGGTTTATTTTTAGACTTAAAGGTTTATTTTGTATTTATTTAAAGTTGTAGTTCAGCAGAGTTTTAGAAAGTAGCTGAATGGCTGTAACAGTTACCGCCTTGGTATACAGAGGGCTCAAGAAGTAGGTAACTAAGGTGGGTTAGTCAGTAAATATCTATACTAATATTATAAAGCTGAAGAGTTTGTTGGTTTGAACGCGCTAATCTCAGGAACTACTGGTCCGAAAAAATATTTCAGTGTTTTTTTTTTTATTTTGTTAGATAGCCCATTTATCGAGGAAGGCTATAGTCTACTTTTTATCCGGGTGCGCCGAATAGTTCCCACGGGACGTGGGTGAAACCGCTGGCAGAAGCTATTCTGACATAAACGGGAAGAAAAACGGTCGAATTGAGAACTTCCTCCTTTTTTGAAGTCGGTTAAGAAGGATCTCCATTTCTACTGTGCAATTTTCTGCACTTTTTCTTTCCTTTTGCAAAATTCTTAGAAACCTATTTATTTCACTTACATGATAATGCATTTCCTTAAAAAAATATTTCGATGGTATCTCATCCGCATCACATAGGATATCATTTGATCTAAGCGCCTCACCCTGCGCGCACGCAGCCTATCATCAGGCGCACAATCGTGTGCATTAGCGCTCCCCTCCCCGCGCCCCGCGCCGCTCGCTCCCCTCCCCGCGCCCCGCGCCGCTCGCCCCCCGCCCCCGGCGCCGCGCATGCGCCACACAAATTACTTTTTATTATTACAATACTCTCGGGATTGTGAGTAGACGGTGATAAAATAATGGGAGAAGGCTCGTTCTATTGTTTTTTAGGAGTAAGTCTATTAGGAATTTTCTAAAATTACATTACACTCCTTTACGTTCTGCAGTTGGCTAAAAGAAAAACGTTTAGTTTTTCTTATGTGTAAATTTCTTGGTTATTTTTCTTAAATATCTTTAAAAAATGGCATATTGATAATGGCCTCTTGCATGAACTTATTGCGCGTGACATGTTACAAAGCGTAGCGTAGAGCACAGCGGCAGCGTAGCGTAGCGTAGTAGCACAGCACAGCGTAGCAAACTACTGAATTGTAAAGTAAACCTTATATTTACATTCATAAGGTTTAGTTTCTATTAACATCAAACAACGAACCTCTAAGATCATATTTCTGATGGGATAATGGAAGTGAACCTTCTGAATATAAATACGTGTCTAGTTTTTAGTTATTAATACACAGGTTGCTATCATTCTCTTTTTCTCAACACTTTTTGAAGTAATTACCGGTGTCTGGGTGTTTTTGAGTTAATTATGATTATGTGGGATGGAATACAGAACATTGTGCTCTAGGTTATGTTATCCAAATGATTGAGTGGAACTACGATGTAGGTGGGTGAATATCCAAAACATTTTTTTTACATTAAGTCATTATTCTCAACACTATTTTTTCAAAAATATGTGTGATTTTCTCAAGTATGAGTGTGTGGGTTCGATTCCAGGTCAGGTAAGTACCAATGCAACTTTTCTAAGTTTGTATGTACTTTCTAAGTATGTCTTAGACACCAATGGCTGATAAAAGGTGAAGGAAAACATCTTGAGGAAACCTGGACTATAAAGTCTGAATCACCAACCCGCATTGAGCAAGCGTGGTGATTAACGCTCAATCCTTCTCCGTGTGAGAGGAGGCCTGTGCCCAGCAGTGGGACGATAAAAAGGCTACAAAAAAATGTGTAATTTTTAACCGACTTCCGAAAAAGCAAGGAGGTTCTCAAGTTTGATGCTTTTTGATTGGTGTGTCTGTCTATAATGAAACTATGTTAGACCTGCGGTTTCAACAGCAGCAGGAGGGACCTACTTGCCACGTGTAGAGAAAAAGTAGCCTATGTCCTTTCTTAGAACACGGCTCTATTAAGTGCTAAACATTAAAATTGGTTCTGTACTTTTGGCATGAAAGAGCGACAAACAAACACAATCACTTTCGCAAATAAAATATTATTATTTAAGATCTAAAACATATCAATTCAATGTTATTTAATTTTTTTTGATCGCAACACTTTCGCTCACCAATATCCAGAAGTTAATAATTTTCATTAAAAATTAATTGAATTCGACTTAATGGTTTACTGTGTCTATAAAACTGTTTTAGTGTTTTATATTATTACGTTATTAACTTGTTGTATAATATCGACTGTTTTTAAACGGTTTTATTTAGCTCATTAATCAATCATAAATAGATAGGTAGTGTAATTATAACCAATTAATTGGTAATTGGTCTTACGCTAAAAAAATAAAAACTTTGAGTGAACGTTCTCATTAAATCTTTTTATTTAATTTTTAGTTCTGCAGATAAACATATTTATTTCGTTCAATGTTTTGATTAGATTTTTTTTGCAAGAACTCCAATTAAGTAATGCAGTAACTAACGTGGATGTTGAAATCATCATCTGCCTAGCCTTTTCCCAACTACGTTTGGGTCAGATTCCAGTCTGACGAGATGCAGCTGAAAACCAAAGTTTTACATGGAGCGATCGCCTTTCTGACCTCCACAACCCAGTTATGGTAACACCGAATCGTTTGTGCAGTTAACAGCTGTCAGTTTTTAAGGGGTGGCTTAAGTAAACTTACTGACAGCATCTGTCAACTGCACCAGAAGCGGTCAGACCACACCCGGGATTTTGAAATAATAATGACAAATAGACGGACAGAGAGACAAACCAATTACCTTTTGTCAATTTTATTTCGCCCCCTAAAAATGACAGTTGGTCAAGAACTTTCCGTTAAATTCTAACAATTGACACATCCACGTTCCATTTTCGAAAAAATCGTACATCATACTTACGTTCCATTATAATCAACGTTCTCCGCATAGCTTTTATTCGTGGAACTTTGTTTTTTTTTTTCTGACGATGGCCGCAAGCGATTTGCTCTCCGTCCGCGGTTAGGTGTGTCCAATCGATTCGGTTTCAACTTCGCGGTGCGGGTTTGATTCCCGGCCACTGACTATTATGTTGCTCAAGCGGCAGATGCGGTAATAATAAGATTTGTAAGGTTTGTAACGTTGTTGTGAAGACAAAGTGAAATAACTTCAACACTACACATGAAGCAGGAGACTGTATTAGAAAAGATGCATTTTTTTTCTATAGTGAGTGATTAAAAAAATTTCTTGTGTGTGGCATGATAAAATCTTGCATAGAAAACTCAAAAGACACTCTATCTACATTTCAAATATAATTTACGAAATCTACATGTTCATTTAAGTATGTACATAATTATATAAGTATTCAGAAATCAAAGTCAAAGTCAAGTATTTTTATTTCAAATAGGCCTTTGCAGGCTCCTATAAAACGTCACACTAGTTGCACGGTTCCAAAAAGTTGGTCTCATGGAGAAGAGCCGGCAAGAAACTCCATAGACATTTGTTTGACATCAATAACATTTGTTGGTAGGTAGAGAGAGTACTCTCAATGAAAATCGCAAAACACGTCATGTTCTAAAATCAAAACTTCAAACCAGAAAACAAAAACAACAAAATATACTAAAAGGCATCTTTCCAGCCAGCACTATTTTATCTCAACCAAATCGATTCCCAACCGATTAGCCACAGACATTATAAAAATTCCATGCAAACTTTTAGCATCATAAACTCTTTAAATGAGCAATCAAACCTTTTTTTTCTGGGTCAGTATTTAACGTTAATTAAAAATGCCGACCGCAAGATAAGTCACATCAAACGAACAGACAAAAGCAATTTAATCTGAATTTAATTGGTACGTATCGGTGATAAAGTGTATGTAACAATTTCCTTTTTATAACTTTCTGTGGGACTTGCAAGTGTTTACGATTTCGATTTTATTACAGTCCCAAGTCCTAGTCGCATGGAAATGTGTTTTCATTTTCATGTATAGATTCTTAAATAGGTCGAAGTGTTCTCTAGGGGATTTAAACAAAGAGTTTAAGATACTTAAATTACAGGTATAATTTAAAACCTTTTCGGTACCCTTTTTTTTTGGTTGCGGGGAAATCATCAATTGACTTCTTTCGCTGTGGGTGCAGCGACAAGAGTTTCTGACTCTTACTGACTAAAAACCCACCATGTTCCTTCTGGAGCCCTTTGTGTACCAGGGCCACGGTAACTCTTTCGAACAATCCTGCAGCCCCGACAGTCTTCACCCAATAGAAGACCAAAGAAACCAGCTTATACTTCAACAAAAATACCATCCACATTCAAATACAAAAACAAGTTTTAATTTTAATTCATAATTGAATTACTATGATTAGAAAAAAGGTTAAAAAATAGATCGTAGTTTGATTTATGTGGAGTTAATTAATTCAAAGTGTTGGGCCGCGGGCTTGGCCGCCATAACTCGAAGTAATGGAGTCAAATGTTCCACTATAGGAAACGGGTTTTGTAATGTATCATTTTTAACCGACTTCCCAAAAAGGAGGAGGTTCTCAATTCGACCGTATCTTTTTTTTTTTTTTTTTTTTTTTTTTTTTTT
>NWSH02000556.1:6645907-6656523 GCA_002382865.2 Heliothis virescens
CAAAAAAAACAAAACCGACTTCACAAAAAAACACTGAAAGGGATAAAAAAATAAAACTTTTCACATGGCTCTAGAAGTCGGTGTCTGCAGGTCTGTTGAATGTGTTTATTTTGCCACCGACTTCTAGAGCCATGTGAAAAGTTTTATTTTTTTATCCCTTTCAGTGTTTTTTTGTGAAGTCGGTTTTGTTTTTTTTGTAAAAAGTTTTATATACATAAATTTTGGTTTAGACGTAATCTTAATAAGTTATTTGAAAAAAGAGATCGACTATCGAAGGTGTGAGTTTTAGTGATGTGCTGGTGATATTTTATGATTGGTATAATTATGTTTAGGTATATGTATTTATATCTACTTATTAATGTTTTCCATAGGCGAGTTTTGAGAATACAATTATGTACTTTTCTAAAAAATAAGTACTTAATTACTAATAATAAAGATGCGGAAGTGTGCTGTGTCTGCAACGTTTTTACGGCAAAACTTTTGAAAAACCTAAGCCTGAGAAAGGACAGGTTACTTTTTATCCGGGTGCGATAAGTGATTCCCTAGACATGAATGAAAAAGCTACTTTTTTGTAGCAAACATAATCAAAAAATGAATTTCAGATTCAATACACGATGATAAACTAAATAAATAATAACTTGAATGAATATGCATATTAACAAAATTCTAACCCCAAAAAAACTTCAACAAGAAACACTATACAATTACTCAACACATACCTATATAATTTACTGAATATTACCTACTAATAATCATGTACTATTGTCCGTCACAAAGCTTCATCTATCGTTAATAGACTTAATTAAATACGCTCGTTTCCCGCCTCACAAAGGCGGCCATCTTGTTTAGAGGTGTTCTTAAAAGGAGAGGAGTAATTAGACGATTTTTAAAACAAAACTAAGCTATGTCGAATGTATTAAAAGCATCCGAGTAGGCTTTCAATGATGTCTAATGAATACCGCGAGATCTTTTTATTTTGTTTGATAACTTTTAGATTCACTTCATCTGGATAAGGAATGCTGTTTAGTATTTTTTTGGGTATGTCCCTATGTCTGAATAGGTTTTTTTTGAAATACAGACGTAAGCACATCAACCGACCTCAATATGTCTTTCTTCAATAGATTTTCAACCTTATCACAGTAGTCAGTAGAATCAGATTGACCTGCTGGCGCCTGTAGGTACGTACCGTTCTTTCATTTACATTATTTATTAAATAAACCTGATTTCACATTACAAACTTAATAGGTGAAAACACTTACAAATTGTGTGTATTTAATGTTTGCGTTTATTTAAAATCGTTTTCATGTCTTCGATTACCTCTTCTGATAGTTATCGCTAAACGTCTTAAGTATTACTGAAATCAATTTTATTTATGAATGAAAACACAACAATCCTTTTAACTATAATTGACATTAACTTAACCTACTTTTGAAGTTATATCTTTATTTATATCGCGACAGATAACACAGATGCGTTTCTGCAGTGTTTTGATATAATTATAATCGATAAGGTTATCTAATTGAAGTCTAATATCGATACTGTTATTGAAAACTCATAAAGTAAATTAATTTTTTTATCAACGGGGTGTAAATATTGATTTGGTTATTAATATAAACTTTCGAATTTGAAATGAGTTTTTCATCACATTATCTAAATCCGATTATGAAAACTATGTATGAATGAGGCTGTGGAGTTTGTTCCACCATTTCTTCTTCCCAGCAAAAACATACTAACATTGGAATTGGTAGGAAGTGAGGTGAGGGCGTTTTGGGGCTGTTTTTTTTTGTAAAAAAATACTTTCAAAAAGAGCTGACTTTCAGCCTACATTGAATAAATTACTTTTTATCTTTATCTACATATATTGCGTTAAAAATCTGTACAATAAAATATAATTATAGTACTAGCTCCTGCCAGCGGTTTCACCCGCGTCCCGTGGGAACTACACGGTGCACCCAGATAAAAAGTAGCCTATAGCCTTCCTCGATAAATGGGCTATCTAACACTGTTTTTTTTTTCAAATCGGACCAGCAGTTAGGTAGATTAGCGCGTTCAAACAAACAAACAAACTTTTCAGCTTTAAGTATAATATTAGTATAGATAAAGCTTGATCACAGCCATAAGACTCCTTATCCAGTTGTAGTATAGTCTTAAAAGTTCGTGGACAGTGACGTCGGCATATTTTTTCTTATCGATAAAAAATATCAGTCGATGGGTTTAATATCGATATCGGGTTAAATAATTTGAGCTTCGAAAGTCGTTTTTGCTGTGCATGACTGTGGTCCTAATCGATGTTTCAAACAAAGAGGGGTTATTGTTGGTTTGGGCAGTAAAAACTCTGTTGTGAGAAAATGTACTCAAGTATATTCATTTACTAAGCTATTCAGCTATCCATTGGTCACTACATATTACACTAGCTGTTTCCCACGATTTCATCCACGTGCCATGGAATCTACTTACACCCGAATAAAATATACTTATCCTACGTCACTCGGAGATATTGTAACTTCCCAACAATGTACGACTTTTCAAATCGCTTCCGTTGTTTCGGTGCTTTTAAGATTCAAATAACAGAAGAAATCCACATTAAAATAAGTATTAGGTATAGTCACGGGTAAGTATAGTAGATTAGGTGAACAGCTTAGCAAAAGAAGAACGATTTTATATGCAACTGCATTTTACATTTCATCCTAAAAAAGTCATTATTCAACCACTTACAGAGAACAACCCCAACCAAATACATTTTAGGCAATTTTAAGTGTGTAAATATTATAAAATAGATAAGTTCTTTGTAAATATAATTTAAACAATATAGACTATACATTCTTAAGTACATACATTAGAAAAAAACAAATACATTATGTATGTTAAAATGAAACCAAATCTAGAGTTTTAGGAACAAAGACCTATAAAACTCGTAATCATAAACTGCAAGTCTAGATTTCTAGCCAGAAACAGAAGCTACGTTTATGAAGCGTGAACATGTTCGCAGCCACAGCCACGCAACGAACTTCAGCTTTATAATCAAATAACTAACAAAAAACGTCCAAATCACCAGTGATGAGGTGAGGGAAGGCGGGCCCTGGGGTTACCATGTTGTATGTAGTGGTAGGATAAGGATTCTTGATGTTTTGTGCAGTTCTGTAAGGATTTGTATTGAAGTATCTAAGTGTATCGATAGATTTAGTTTATGTTTATGTAATGATGGAAGGCTTTTCCTCTACAGAAAATATTTAAGAGCGACAATTCCTTATGCTTTCCCGATTCTCTATTTATCCTGATTTATCTTCATACATAGCTGAGTCACAATAAAATGGGATGAATATTAAATTCTCAAGAAGAATCCACCCGCGTGTGGGACTATGATTCACACAAATGTTCCTTTTGGTCAACTCGCAAGCAAAGTGCTTGCTGCAAAGTGCTTGCAAACATTTCCAAAATGTCTGCAGAATTCCAACCTTTGTGCACATGCTAGCAACAGACACGTACAGACGACAGCAGATTAACCTACTCGAATCTGTAAAATTTTACCAATCAAACATTAACCTTCCATTATTGTGATAAGGTTGAAAATCGATTGAAAGATTGAGGTCGATTGATTTGCTAGCGTCTGTACAATTTTGCTGGAATCTCCCCATAAAAGAGACTCATGGTTACCCGACTGCGGGGCGGGGTGCGTGCCGTTCCAACCGACTTCTCGGAACTAGGAGGTGATCTGTAAAAAATATAGAAATAAATTCTTATTCCTTTCGTGATAGGTGTAAAGTTAATTTACACTTTTTGTTGTATCGCAATCAAAACTTTCTAATTGAGTTCTTTTTATTTTTGCATGTTCTCATAATCTGATTATTATGATGCCATACGTTTGATGTTTGTGCAGAACATTTGTATAAGTAATTTAATTAGGTTTTGTAAAATCCATCTGAATCAGAGAAATAAAATAAACTGGAAGCTCTGGAAAACTCCTGAGCAGGTTATTTTTGTATATTTAAGTAGATTGTGCTTGTTCGATTCCAGATTAAGTAAGTAGGTACTGCAACTACTTTCGAAGTGTATCTTGGACACTAATGTCAGAGTATCTAAAGGTAAAAGAAAACATATTGAGGAAACCTGGACTTTAAAGTTTGAAATCGCTAATCTGCCTTGCAAGCAATCGTGGGGATTAATGCGCATTCCTTCTCTGTATGAGAAGAGGTTTGTGGCCTCCAAGGATGTAAAATAAAGATGAAAAACTCTACTCCCCAAAAGTGCAATTCCACAAATTGCGCGAATCAACCAAAATCAAATCAAACAGTCCAACAATAACTAACACAGCACCAAAATTATAACTCAACAAAAACCTTCACACATTTTATAAAATCAAAAGCTGGCTGAATCGAAACGCATCGGGCGTCATCATCTTAAAAAAAAGAAATAAAAAATACAAAATGGAGGCATCGCTTTGTGGCGGGCCGATATTACCGGGTCCATTACGATGGTCGTAATTACGAGTCATTAGAGGTGGGCCTGCTCCCGACCAGCGACCATTACGACCGGCGAGATATTGCCTTTTAATATCCCCGCATTGCCATCCCTGTGTGGTGTATTTGATTGTTTGACAGAATAAAAAAGATGGCCGCCGATGTGCAATGTGCATGTTATAAGTGCAACTGTTAAAAACTTGGAGAACGTTACTTATTATTATGTTTTTTTCTAGGTTTGTATATTATTTTAATGTTAGGTGTTGTGTAATAATTATTCTTCAAGTAAAATGGTACTTAATGTGCAAAAAAATAATATAAAATGTATCCATGCAATAGATAATTTAATTTGCTGGAGCTCAGTGAAGCATGAATGAGTCGTAAATCGACTGAAGTTGAATCTAAAAATACTTAGTTCTTAACGATTCCATGAAAAATTGGAGTGGTGGAAGTTATAAATAAATAAAATGTCTACTATCAAGAATTATTTAATTGTACAGGTTTAATAAGTTAGCGCTATGTCCCTTAGACATTTTAACAAGCCAATAATTGCCATGAAAACGGCTCCATACAAAAAGCCTGCACTATAAAAACTACGTAATTCCATACAAAAATATCCCACGCGAAGCCGAGATACTTTTATTGTTATTATGTGTCATCAAAATAAGCTAAAGTTTGGCATCACTAAAAAAATAATTAGCTTCGTGTCGAAGGGACACGGGACGTTTTATATTTTGCGGGACGACCACAACACGAGTGTATGGATGAAGAGGAACCGTGGATCTTTTATAAAAAAAACTAATTCTCTTTGCAAATCTAAATCTCCAAATTATAATTCGTAAGTAATCATAATGATGGCTTACTGCGATTAATTAATATTATTTATAGTAAGGTAAATAATCTTTTATCTCTCATTCTCATTCGAGCTCCTGACAAGAGGTTTACTCTCTAGCGAATAAGCATATTCAGGAGTATTTATTCTGGATCACGAGATAAAATAAAATTTAAAAAATAACATTGCATAGAACGAATATAATCTTTTATCTCTCATTCTCATTCGAGCTCCTGACAAGAGGTTTACTCTCTAGCGAATAAGCATATTCAGGAGTATTTATTCTGGATCACGAGATAAAATAAAATTTAAAAAATAACATTGCATAGAACGAATATAATCTTTTATCTCTCATTCTCATTCGAGCTCCTGACAAGAGGTTTACTCTCTAGCGAATAAGCATATTCAGGAGTATTTATTCTGGATCACGAGATAAAATAAAATTTAAAAAATAACATTGCATAGAACGAATATAATCTTTTATCTCTCATTCTCATTCGAGCTCCTGACAAGAGGTTTACTCTCTAGCGAATAAGCATATTCAGGAGTATTTATTCTGGATCACGAGATAAAATAAAATTTAAAAAATAACATTGCATAGAACGAATATAATCTTTTATCTCTCATTCTCATTCGAGCTCCTGACAAGAGGTTTACTCTCTAGCGAATAAGCATATTCAGGAGTATTTATTCTGGATCACGAGATAAAATAAAATTTAAAAAATAACATTGCATAGAACGAATATAATCTTTTATCTCTCATTCTCATTCGAGCTCCTGACAAGAGGTTTACTCTCTAGCGAATAAGCATATTCAGGAGTATTTATTCTGGATCACGAGATAAAATAAAATTTAAAAAATAACATTGCATAGAACGAATATAATCTTTTATCTCTCATTCTCATTCGAGCTCCTGACAAGAGGTTTACTCTCTAGCGAATAAGCATATTCAGGAGTATTTATTCTGGATCACGAGATAAAATAAAATTTAAAAAATAACATTGCATAGAACGAATATAATCTTTTATCTCTCATTCTCATTCGAGCTCCTGACAAGAGGTTTACTCTCTAGCGAATAAGCATATTCAGGAGTATTTATTCTGGATCACGAGATAAAATAAAATTTAAATAATTCTGTCAGTTTTATTTATATGATTTACCTACATCCTAATTCATAACCATTGTGCACCAATGCGTGAACCTTTCAAATATGTGCTCCGTGTCGTAGTCGTCACGTGAATGGAAAACAAGGTTTGATTAAAGGTGTAATTTAGTCGGCGGACGCAAGTTTTTTGTGTCGTGAACATTGTCATTCCTGCCGGATTTCCAACTAAATAGATAAACGCACCGTTTTTGTAGATAGATGACATTTTTGAGTACCTTTAATGATCGGTTGGATATTTTGAAATTGGGCCTCTGGGCACCAAGTTATGTGCAGCAATTTTACAAAAGTTAGGCAAAACTTCCACGTATTTTAACTGTGATAGTTAAATTTGAGTTTTATTGTTTTGGGTTCATAATTCCCGGTAAAATATGGTACGAAATAATGACCAGGAAAGTCAGATTGACTTGTTTATAATAAGGAATCTCACTCATAAGGACAGTAAACATTGCCTAATTCTAAAAGAAGAAGAAAGCTCACATCTTACGCAACTTGTATGAGGACACAACAACAGCATACATAGCATCATTAGTTAATAAAAATAATTCAATCTCCACACAAATAAAACAATGTAGACTACAAAACTGCCAAAACCTAAATAACTCTACATCATCATCAGACAAGTAACTCAAATTCACATTATACCAAGACAGTTTATATAAGACATCAGTCATCGAGGTATGCATCAGGTTTGATACCAACGACGCGTGACTAAGCTGTTATGGATGCAATGCATGTATAGCAACTAGGTACCCCCCTGCACCTCGAGACAAAATGATACCATCTGTAAAGATTAGGAACGGAAAAGAAAGTGGTTTAAAGTTGATCAGTTAATTTTTATATCTTGATTTATCTGATTTCTAATCAATTACGGGATTATATTTATTTGCCATACCTATATAGTCACATTCAATTTTATCATCTGCCTGGCCTTTTTCCACCTATGTTGGGATCAGCTTGTAGTCTTATTAGCAGCAGCTGAGAACCAGTGTTTTACATGGAGCGACCTACCTACCTGACCCAGTTACTTGGTCAACGCCAAAATCTCAAATGATCGTTCTAGAAGTATCAAAGCTTTATGTCATCTCGAGTGGTAGTGAACAGAGGTCCTGGGTTATATGTAACTCATGGCAAAAACAGGTGATTTCAAGGTTATTAAATTTCGATATTAATTGCATTATTATTACATCTATGAAACTGGCATACTGTCGTTCACAAAGAAAAACAATGTTTTTTTCTTAACGAATCCATTTTGTATCTCGTTCAGATAAAAACTCCTCGCATCCTTCACAAATAAAATAATATTAAACTATAATAAATTAAATTAAACTTTGCAACTCGAGTCATGAAGACATTGCTCTGTCTCGACGGCTTGCCCATGCGCAGGCGGCGTCTTTGTAGTGACGTGACATCCACTAGGGCTGCACCGCACGATTAATTTATCGATACACAACATATTTTAATTACAACTTAATTAGGTATTTTTATTTCAATAATTTTATGCGCACTTGTATATGTCCCGTTAACTTTTAATAACGTGAATATGTATTTAATTGCTCTTTAAGATCGTAAATTGGTTTGTTAACGTTGTTCCGATGAGATTAATTATTTTTGGTCGTAAATTAGTGAATTTTATTCGGTGGGTTTATGACTGTTTTGCTTATGTTAAAGTTAATTAGTTATTTTGATTGTTAATATTAATGTTTATTCTTTTGATAAGCTTTATAATGCTGAGATGTTTTACGATGATATTGACCCTTACACAAGCCCATTATGTTTTCAACCGACTCCCTACAAAGGAGACGGTTCTCAATTCAACCGCGTGTATATTTTTTTCGTTTAGATTTCAGCTTGAAGTTGATTAACAAACCTTCAGTGAACTAGGATCGTCTACTACAGTTTCCCTAGTATATGTCAGTCATATCCTCCTACATTTCTTTAACTCCCACAATCCCAAGATTCGACAAATAATAGATTTTCTATTGTATCTGGGACCGATGGCGTTCAATGACTTAATAATAAGTTCAAATGCGACAATATTCTATAGATCCGTTAAGTTTTCAGAGATAAACAACCAAACCGATTTTTTAGCAAATTCATGAAGAAGTTCCTCATGACTTACCCCGGGAATATTTATGAGCCAGCCCTACTACACTCAATCCCCCATAACAATCAATGTGACATCTTCAAACTGAATAGCAACAAAAAGAAATTAAAATACCCTGACAGCCATACACATCCTATACTTGAGTTACAGTAACCATGGCAACCGTGGTTTGATACGTGATCGAATCATAGAGTACTAAAACGACTGGAGACGCCAATATTGTACCGTACGGTGATTTTACACGGCCGATTTTTTTTCGCGTGACGCAAAAATCGAGCGTAAATGCGCGACACATTCCAAGCGGAAAAAATCTGTAGCGCGGACGTTACCTTTTGTACCGCTAGTTGTCAATATTGTTTGCTGCCACTCGTATACGCGCGATTCCGCTCGTACGAGCTCGAAAAATCTGTTAGTCTCAAAGTGCTGTTAGCCTCTGCCAAACGAACCAAGAGCGTCGCTCATACGTAGCTTGTATGTAAATGTGTGCCTAAAGTTTATGCTTGTATATATGTGTTTGTCCGTTTGTCGAAATGATCGAAAACACATAAGTGAGCTATCAGTGTTTCTTACGCGCGTTTTGCACACTTTTTCACATAAGTTTGTGCTCACAGCGATTCCTGTTGGTTAGATGCCCTTAGGAGCGGATAGAATTGGCCTTTGTATGAAGGATGACATGGGATGGGAAATGTGAATTAAATGGTGGTTCGTCTCTATTCACCGCGGTATCTATTCATTCACAATTAGCCGGTATTTTACTATTTTTCCCTTTGTATAGTAGGCTTGGATGGTTAATTTTGGTTCCCATTGACGACCCCTTCAAATGCAATAGTGTGGAATTTCGAAAACTTTTAATATATTTAAAAGTATTTTCTGAATTAACGCAAAGGCTTTATTTTAGGTAATGAATGAATGGAATGAAGGGAAAACGCAGGCACTTTCAAGGCAATGAGATATTAAGTTTTCACGAAAATACCAGAAAGTAAACACATTAATTTCGTAAATATGATGGCGTCCTAGCCGATATCGGCCACGGCGGCTGTTCTCATTTAAGGAGATCAGCCAGCTGCGCAGGACATACTATAGTGTACAAGCATTTGCGCAGACACAGGTGCACTCCCTATTCCCTCACTCTCATAACCCGATGGGACGGCAATACGACACGTCCGGAGAGAGATCAGGCGCAGAACAGACATTTACGTGCTCTCCGATGCACGGGTGTATCAATCACCAACTTCCAACTCCGGTCTGCTTTGTAAAAGTTTCTAAAATCCACAAAGCGATTTCGGCCCGTTCCGGTAATCGAATCCGAGATCTCGTGCACAGCAGTCGGCTATGCGACAACTAGACCAACGAGGTAGTTAAATATGCATCCAAACTAAGCCCAAGCTTACACTAACGACCTAGTACCACAATAATGAACGTACAAATAGCACATTAAATTCATTAAGGTCTACTAAACAGTAACTAGCAACACAGTATAATCGTGAAGCGTGCAGGTGTGTCAGTCAAAAGCCTGCCGACCGCCGATAGCGATCCCGTGTCACGATGGGAAATGCTAATTGTTATAAATAAATGTACAGACGCTAGCACATTAACCTACCTCAATCTGGTTTTCTTCAATAGATTTTCAACTTTATCATAATAGTGGAAGGTTAATGTTCGATTGGTAATATTTGGTAGATTCGGGTAGGTTACCTGCAGTCGTCTGTACATACTAGCTGTTTTCCCGCGGCTTCACCCGAGTCCCGTGGGAACTACTGCCCGTACCCGGATAAAATATAGCCTATGTTACTAGAGGATAGTCTAGCTTCCCAACAGTGAAAGAATTCTTCAAATGGGTTCAGTAGTATCTATACCAACTTCTATTCAATCTTGGTAGGTATTTAATAGCCCAGACTACCATGCAACCTAAATGCAAGTAAAAAATGCATTGTTTCATACAGACTAAAAAGCAATCGAATAAAAACAATTTATGACTTTATTCCGCCTCAAATCACTTAATTCGATGTAAATAAATAAACATAATCTAGAAATTCTACACAAAAAATCAGCATTCAA
>NWSH02000556.1:6657328-6669881 GCA_002382865.2 Heliothis virescens
ATATTATAGTGCACAAGCATTTGCGCAGACACAGGTGCACTCCCTATTCCCTCACTCTCATAACCCGATGGGACGGCAATACGACACGTCCGGAGAGAGATCAGGCGCAGAACAGACATTTACGTGCTCTCCGATGCACGGGTGTATCAATCACCAACTTCCAACTCCGGTCTGCTTTGTAAAAGTTTCTAAAATCCACAAAGCGATTTCGGCCCGTTCCGGTAATCGAATCCGAGATCTCGTGCACAGCAGTCGGCTATGCGACAACTAGACCAACGAGGTAGTTAAATATGCATCCAAACTAAGCCCAAGCTTACACTAACGACCTAGTACCACAATAATGAACGTACAAATAGCACATTAAATTCATTAAGGTCTACTAAACAGTAACTAGCAACACAGTATAATCGTGAAGCGTGCAGGTGTGTCAGTCAAAAGCCTGCCGACCGCCGATAGCGATCCCGTGTCACGATGGGAAATGCTAATTGTTATAAATAAATGTACAGACGCTAGCACATTAACCTACCTCAATCTGGTTTTCTTCAATAGATTTTCAACTTTATCATAATAGTGGAAGGTTAATGTTCGATTGGTAATATTTGGTAGATTCGGGTAGGTTACCTGCAGTCGTCTGTACATACTAGCTGTTTTCCCGCGGCTTCACCCGAGTCCCGTGGGAACTACTGCCCGTACCCGGATAAAATATAGCCTATGTTACTAGAGGATAGTCTAGCTTCCCAACAGTGAAAGAATTCTTCAAATGGGTTCAGTAGTATCTATACCAACTTCTATTCAATCTTGGTAGGTATTTAATAGCCCAGACTACCATGCAACCTAAATGCAAGTAAAAAATGCATTGTTTCATACAGACTAAAAAGCAATCGAATAAAAACAATTTATGACTTTATTCCGCCTCAAATCACTTAATTCGATGTAAATAAATAAACATAATCTAGAAATTCTACACAAAAAATCAGCATTCAAAAAGGCGGGTATAACCACAAAAAAGTTTGTAATAAAACAAGAAAATCCGCGTCATGCATTGCAGCGCCGCCATAATTAAATTGCGATAAATGTCAGTGCGATAGCGCGGCAATTTATCGTCGTGCACTCCTGCGCAGTCGACGACGACGGCCCACGTCCGCTGCGGTGTTTACTTTGAAGTCGTGCTTATGTACTGCGAGTATGAAACTTAAGTTGTACTTTGGACATTCAATCGTTATTCTAATAAATTCATAACTTAGTATTTGAATGTATGAGTCATCGGTATTGTAGTTGTAAGGGTCTATTGTTTGATTATAACTTTATGAAGAATATTTTGCAATATAGCCAAAAGTATGTCATATTAAGTCATTAAAAAAATGATCAGCATTTCAGAAGTTTGTGGTCATCAATTGAAATCAGAAAACCTTTTCCTTTTTGGGAAGTCGACTAAAAAGATAAAACTCTTAGATGAAATAAAAAAAATATTCATTTAAGTACATATTTATTACCCGACAAAAGGAATTTAGTACTACCTACAAACAGTATTAACTGTGGCCCTCAAACTAGGCTATCTTTAGGATCAGAATCAGATCAGCTCTATAACTCAGAAAGACCTAAAAATAAATCTCAATACGTGCTATCATTTGACAACGGTCTCACGAAAATTAATTAGCCCCGCAGCGAGTTCCCTGGAGCTCCGCTATACCTACTCCGCATCATGGAGGAAGTGTCAGGGGCTCGTGACCAGGTCCTCGAGACTTCGTGACCTTAAACAATAACTGACACGAACTGGTACATCTCTGTGATTGAACTATTTATTCTCTTAACGTAAATTTAAATTCAGTTACAATGGGTAGGGGGAATTTGCGACTTCTGAACTTTGTTTGAAATCTGTGTCAAATTCGATGGAAGGTTTTGATGCTATTCGTACCGAAATTAATAGGAAATATGTCTATTTACCTATGTATTATAAACTAAAGAAAAAACTTGCAAGGTATAAGTACGAGTACGTATTTAGGTAGGTAATCACAGGTGTAAAAAAAATAAAAAAAAAACTGAAAACATCAGCGGAAAAATGGTGTCTTCATTATTATTCACATATTTAATTTAGTAATTATGTAGATGCACATACTTTAATTTGAAACACTTAATACAAAGACCCTTAACACAAAGTGCACTTAAATTTAATGACTCTTGATAAGCAGACCACCAAAGAATTAAACCATTTTTCAAACAATAAAACAATAAAAATAAATACTAAACGAATCAAAGCCGTTTCTTCGTTCAGTACTGGACCCCATGTCGCGTGCAATTTATTGAGCTGGCAATACCACAGCAGTATTGCCCGCAGCAGAGTAATTACATACCGTATTCGATCGGTGTTTCGTAATGAAATAGCTAAAGCTGAACCTTTAATAAGGCTTCAAGACGTTCACTAAAATTGTCTTATATGGCACGCCTATTAGCACTAGATTGAATTGCTGTGCTTCGGTTGCTAGATATCTATTAAACTAGGTATTTACAACTACTATACTATTCTTTAGGTAAAAGGTAGGTCTTTACCTTAAACTTTCTGTTCAGTAAGGTTTGAGACTGTCGTTTTCCCGTCGCGTCCCGAGGGAACTAGGTAGGACTTCATGTACCCAGGGAAAATATAGCTAATGTTACTCGAGGGTAGTGTAGCTTCCCAACAGTCAAAGAATTTTTCAAATCGTTTCAGAAGTTTGGGAGCCTTTAGAGTACAAACAATAAAAAATCCTCTTTATTATATTCCAACAATATGCGAGTAAAACGGGTTGGTATCTTGCAACGTAACAATAAACAATACTAAGTTTGTACCTAGCTAGGTACTTACGGAGAAGTACTCCGCAATCTGTCAAATTGCTGCGATAGATTTTCAACCTTATCACAATAGCGGGAGGTAAATATTCGATTGATAAAATTTTACAGATTCGTGTACGTTGAGCTGCTGTAGTGTGTACTTATGCACAATAATATACAAATTCTTCAGAGTCCATGCCAATGTAAATGTAATATCACGTAGCTAATCCATTCAACTTCAAAATCGCCTATCTGTCATAGATTAACTGAATATCTTCTAACTACCTAATAATACCTATATGTATTTAAATAACAAGTAAGAATTAGATACGTAGGCGTAGGTAAGTTTGTTTGCTTGTTGCACTTTCATAGAAGTTTTTAAATGCAATTTTTATAGCAACCATTTCATCAGTTGGTTGGTACAATGGTAAACACTGGTAGATAACTAATAAAAAAAACTGTTTCATTTTTAACTTTTAATTAAGTACAGACAACAGCGCATCAAGTTACCACAATCTGTCAAATTTCTGCAATAGATTTTCGACCTTATCACAATAGTGGTAGGTTAATAATGTTCATCAAATACATCAAGTAGTCATCTAACGCAGACGTAGCCGACAAAAACAGCTAGTATGTGTATAACGCTAACCAGACATAGCGGTGTGGCAGTGAGATATTGTTCCCCTGCAAGTAATTACAGTAATGTGTGCAGTGGCGGTCAAGTGCAGCGCCAATCTGCGGATCTGTTTAGTTGCTGTGTAGGGCTGAACATTCTTAAAACAAAAAGAGTAGGTACTTATTTCTTTCTTCGATATGATTTGTGTGTGGAGAAAAGTTTGTCTAGGTCCTTACTAGAGGAATTCCATGTCTATGTCCAAAATGTTTAGCACCAAAGACCATCAAGAAAAAAACTACTAGAATAAAAATGTCTTTGGTGCTAAATATTTTGACGCGAGAAGTCAAACCTACGGTGAGTATGATGACTATCTAACTGCGAAATTCAATATCCTGTCTATCTCCGAATTTGCTTACTAGAGATAGGAAATTGACATTACTTGTATGGGGCTAATGTCAAAATTCTATCTCCAGTAAGAAAATCCAGAGATAGATATGTAGGTTATTGGGAACGGCCGTTAATCGGTCATAGAATTGGTGTCTTTGGTGGTACAAAACACATTTTTTGTCAAACTATGTAGCCATTCTATCAACAAACAAACAGAACTTCGTTCGCATCCATTTAGATTAGAAGTCAACATTTGAATATATAATATCAACTATTACCTACTTAACTTACCTACTTTTACTAAGCCTTATGTTAGCGGAACTAAAAATTCGCCTAAAAGCTGGCAACCCTAACCTCAACAGTTAGGATAATCATCCTAAATTATTGGCTAGCCGGCTGACTGGCGTACGTGCCAACTGCTGGCCGATAGCCCGCCGGGTCAACGCATCTCCCTGGGAACTATGTGATAGCACCCTGACTGTATGAGACGTGGTATACTTCCGAGTCACATGTTATAATGGAATATCAGACCTGTATCAAACCTATCTTTAATGACCTGGTATTGAAATGGTCATAATAAGTGAAAGTAGTGATGAGTTAACTTGGTTTTTTTCTACCGTAAAGCACGTATCGTTTTTCTAATAAGGACTGGCTGTCACAGACCCCAAAGGAACTTCCTCTTTCTAAGGTACCCCCCACCAATCTTCAGCTAAATTTCATTCAGCTGTTCTTGAGTTCTATTTTCCTCTTAACATTTCGCCTCCTGCCCTTTTGTCTGGGGTCGTCCCAGCACATGTTCCTCTTCCATAATGTATATTGGTACTTGCCTAACACGGAATCGAACCCACACACTCATACTTGAGAGGAAATTTTTAACCACTACACCACCACGACTTTATCTCTCTCCAACAAAATTCTCGCAAGTGCCACTATCAATTGATTTATGTCCGACACAGCTCAGTACTAGAATTGTCCAGCCGTATCTATTGGGCAGCGCGCCATTACACTTGATTGCATAATTATAGGCCGCCAGACGTTGACCCAGACAACAATTAACTTTAGACCTAGGGTGATGGGCTGGGTGCGATTACCATCAGAAACTCAATTGGGTAAGAAGAAGCTTTTGTGTGCGAATTGTTGTGGGAGACCGTTTTTGGGGCGTGGGAATGTATATGGGGTATGTATGGATACTTGTGAAGTTAATTGATGTTGCAGATTTTTGAGTTGATTAGGTTGTTTGCTTGGGAAGATAGGTAGGGACACTTTCTCAATTGAAACTGATTAATTCGATCTTAGTACAGAATTGACATAAACTTACAGAAAAAAATATATCTCGAAAAATGTCGCCTGCTTTCCGTTGCCAATTTCACCCAATTGGAGGCAGGAGCCTCTGACCCGTTCAACCAACAATTACATCATCAAATTACCTTTTGTGCTTTTCCAAGAAGTTTGCCGACATCCTGCACATTCTAAGAGCCTTTAACCAAAGGGAACCGCCATGAACACAAAGCCCTATGCTAAAAAGTCTGCTAATTTACGCGCCAAGCAAAGCAACAAATAGTAACACGCTTACTTTAAATCACGATACACGCACATACTGGAAGCCGACCCAACATAGTCGGGAAAAAGCTGGGCAGATGATGATGAAGAATAAACTTGACGCTCTAAATTTCTCGTACTTTTAAAGCGCATTCACACTAGCGGATTTTGCTTTGCAAAAAATCTGTCGCGTATTCCAGGGGTCATCATTTGGACCTGTAGTTGTCATGCACCCGTACGATCCACGCGGAAAAATCCAGTCGAAAATCATCAAGTGCGAAAGTGTTGATATAGTAGAAGAGAAGGCACGCCACGCGTTTCCACTTGGTTATATTCTCTAAGTATACACATTACATCACGGGCCCTGTCTAATTGGCGCGGTCACTGCCAACCGCTTTGATGTCTCATTTCCTGCCCTGCGAAGATAACTCCATCCCTCATCTCTTTCTTACACGCTAACAAAGCTATATCTGTCCCTTTTAGTTAAATATCCCGTGAAATAGAACTGCGGCCACACAAGATTAGGTGCAATGATTGGACGCCTTAGTGTTGCCTGGATAAAAAATAATGTATTAATTTTGGTAGAATTTCAACCGTGTAGGATGCTTCCGTTTTCTAAATTCTCTGCGGTAGTTATAATGATGTCCAGGAAAGAACGTAAATCGGCCATGGTACGGCTGTTTGTCAGCCAGCTGCGCAACGGACATATTATGACTTGTATGTAAACTTCAAGGTGCTTTATGAAAAATTCCTGAAATCCCAGCAACAAAGCAATTTCGACACGACCAATCATCAAATCCGAAACTTTAACCGACAAAATAGCTTTTCCTAAAATAAAAGGTTCTGTATTATTGGATTGGATTTCCAAAACTGTTCTTCATCGAAATAGTGATGTCTAAACCTCAAAATTCACAAGCAAGTGTNCAACGCATCTCCCTGGGAACTATGTGATAGCACCCTGACTGTATGAGACGTGGTATACTTCCGAGTCACATGTTATAATGGAATATCAGACCTGTATCAA
This sequence comes from Heliothis virescens, assembly GCA_002382865.2. Classification (NCBI taxonomy): domain Eukaryota; kingdom Metazoa; phylum Arthropoda; class Insecta; order Lepidoptera; family Noctuidae; genus Heliothis; species Heliothis virescens. The sequence goes on from NWSH02000556.1 coordinate 6,663,700, forward strand.
ACCTATCTTTAATGACCTGGTATTGAAATGGTCATAATAAGTGAAAGTAGTGATGAGTTAACTTGGTTTTTTTCTACCGTAAAGCACGTATCGTTTTTCTAATAAGGACTGGCTGTCACAGACCCCAAAGGAACTTCCTCTTTCTAAGGTACCCCCCACCAATCTTCAGCTAAATTTCATTCAGCTGTTCTTGAGTTCTATTTTCCTCTTAACATTTCGCCTCCTGCCCTTTTGTCTGGGGTCGTCCCAGCACATGTTCCTCTTCCATAATGTATATTGGTACTTGCCTAACACGGAATCGAACCCACACACTCATACTTGAGAGGAAATTTTTAACCACTACACCACCACGACTTTATCTCTCTCCAACAAAATTCTCGCAAGTGCCACTATCAATTGATTTATGTCCGACACAGCTCAGTACTAGAATTGTCCAGCCGTATCTATTGGGCAGCGCGCCATTACACTTGATTGCATAATTATAGGCCGCCAGACGTTGACCCAGACAACAATTAACTTTAGACCTAGGGTGATGGGCTGGGTGCGATTACCATCAGAAACTCAATTGGGTAAGAAGAAGCTTTTGTGTGCGAATTGTTGTGGGAGACCGTTTTTGGGGCGTGGGAATGTATATGGGGTATGTATGGATACTTGTGAAGTTAATTGATGTTGCAGATTTTTGAGTTGATTAGGTTGTTTGCTTGGGAAGATAGGTAGGGACACTTTCTCAATTGAAACTGATTAATTCGATCTTAGTACAGAATTGACATAAACTTACAGAAAAAAATATATCTCGAAAAATGTCGCCTGCTTTCCGTTGCCAATTTCACCCAATTGGAGGCAGGAGCCTCTGACCCGTTCAACCAACAATTACATCATCAAATTACCTTTTGTGCTTTTCCAAGAAGTTTGCCGACATCCTGCACATTCTAAGAGCCTTTAACCAAAGGGAACCGCCATGAACACAAAGCCCTATGCTAAAAAGTCTGCTAATTTACGCGCCAAGCAAAGCAACAAATAGTAACACGCTTACTTTAAATCACGATACACGCACATACTGGAAGCCGACCCAACATAGTCGGGAAAAAGCTGGGCAGATGATGATGAAGAATAAACTTGACGCTCTAAATTTCTCGTACTTTTAAAGCGCATTCACACTAGCGGATTTTGCTTTGCAAAAAATCTGTCGCGTATTCCAGGGGTCATCATTTGGACCTGTAGTTGTCATGCACCCGTACGATCCACGCGGAAAAATCCAGTCGAAAATCATCAAGTGCGAAAGTGTTGATATAGTAGAAGAGAAGGCACGCCACGCGTTTCCACTTGGTTATATTCTCTAAGTATACACATTACATCACGGGCCCTGTCTAATTGGCGCGGTCACTGCCAACCGCTTTGATGTCTCATTTCCTGCCCTGCGAAGATAACTCCATCCCTCATCTCTTTCTTACACGCTAACAAAGCTATATCTGTCCCTTTTAGTTAAATATCCCGTGAAATAGAACTGCGGCCACACAAGATTAGGTGCAATGATTGGACGCCTTAGTGTTGCCTGGATAAAAAATAATGTATTAATTTTGGTAGAATTTCAACCGTGTAGGATGCTTCCGTTTTCTAAATTCTCTGCGGTAGTTATAATGATGTCCAGGAAAGAACGTAAATCGGCCATGGTACGGCTGTTTGTCAGCCAGCTGCGCAACGGACATATTATGACTTGTATGTAAACTTCAAGGTGCTTTATGAAAAATTCCTGAAATCCCAGCAACAAAGCAATTTCGACACGACCAATCATCAAATCCGAAACTTTAACCGACAAAATAGCTTTTCCTAAAATAAAAGGTTCTGTATTATTGGATTGGATTTCCAAAACTGTTCTTCATCGAAATAGTGATGTCTAAACCTCAAAATTCACAAGCAAGTGTACTGTACAGACAACAGCACATCAAGTTACCACAATCTGTCAAATTTCTGCAATCGATTTTCAACCTTATCGCAATGGGGGTAGGTTAATGTTTAATTGGTAAAATTTGACAGATTGGTATACGTTGACCTGCTGTTGTCTGTACATCAACAATTTGTATGAAACAATAACTTTGCGGAGAGCGACATATTGCTACATTGTTATAATCCTGCGCCGGCGCAGTTCGTGGAACAATAATAATAATCGACGCAAGTACACTCAATGGGAAATAAATTACACACGACGCCAGTAGGGATGTGAAGCTGTCCGCTTGAAAAGTTGAAGTATCGATAAAACAGTGCCGTTCTTAATTTACCTATGTGGAACTCGATTGCGAAAAAATGTATCTCGAATACTCAAGCTGCCCCACTACGCAATGGGAGTGATAGTTAGGTACATTAATATAACATTTAACATTTTTACTATGTTGATGTAGCATGCACTACTAACGATCATAATAAAAGCTAGACGGAATACGTTCAGCTTCCTGCCAATTAAAGTGTTAGACTTTTGAACGAATGAGTCTGGTAAACCCATTAAGGTATACCTAAAGCGACTCGGGCAAGTTTTGTCTATACTATAGCACATATCAATCTTGTGCCACTTCCATGTGCACAGACCGAAAATCTTCAAAATTTATATCAACAAAGAGAAAAATATAACTCAAAATATTAGTTATAAAACTATCGATAAACCACACTCGACATCCCTACCACCGCCCGGAGCGGTGCGCTTACGCATCGAGCAGCGCAATTTCGCCGTGCGCGCGCCGCTCACTTATTAAATCCTTCCGCCCCTCCCTAATGCCCCCTATTACAGGTAATATAATAAAACGGCCACATTGCAGCCTCAGCCTTGTCATTAAAGTGACATTAATGTATTTTATTTATTTTATTACACATGTGTTTGATGTGGAATGAATAATGCATTTAAATTTAGCTGTGTGGAGTTTAATTATGATAGATTAACTGTTTTTTTTTCAGCTGCATTAATACCTAGTAAAAGGAAATACTTCGTATCCTCCTAATATTGTTGGTGATGTTTGGCTGTTTGTTACTCTTTCATGCAAAAACTACTGGAGAAATTTTGATGAAACTTGGCAGTAATATAGCTTATGTATCAGAATAACATAGGCTACTTTTTACACGGGCACGGGAAGTAGCTCCCTCAGGAAACGGATGAAACCACTGGCGGAAGCTAGTTAACTCATAAAAAGAAGTCTGTCTAATGTCAAGCAACATTTTGTAGTAAGTAATGCCCCAAAAACTATTTATGACCTGAACATAGGTGGTACCTATACTGTCTTAGATAGTAGGTAATCTACCTAACCAAAAAATCAGTTCTATTTAACAAAAAACAAACGGGGTGACCTAAATAAAACCGTTTAAAAAAAAACTACATGGTCTTTGGACAGCCATTAACTCCCAAGTCCCATACCATAGGCAGCGGTGCCATTATGAAAGGCCTTTCGTGTTCATTTATGCCAGCACAAATTCTAGCGCTTACTGCTATCGTTAATTTGTATTAAAGTAGCGGTTTAAGACCATAAGGAAGACGTTAGCAAGCTTTTAATAATGATTACTATTAGGTTATATGCTGCAGTTTAAGTTTACGTGCTAACAGTAACTCTTATTAGTAGAGAACTGCAAAGGTCAGTTAGCGCGGTTATATTAGGATAAAATTCTAGTTGAAACTGAAACATTAACTAACTGTTTAAATAATCCAATGGTTGAAATGGAGTAGGTATAGGTAATCATTGTCGCTAGTACCTATAAAATAATAGTATAGATATACCTAATTAAAACTTGTTATGATTGTTCTATTTTTCAGTTGTAGCAGAGTTGTTGTTATTGGGGCAACAGGAAAACACCATCTGCGAAAATTTCAAAAAATATCTAACAAGTAGGTAGTCTGGTTCATGAGAGTACAGCCTGGTGACAGACAAACGAACAGCGAAGTCTTAGTAATAGGGTCTGGTTTTACCTTTTGGGTGCGGAATCCTAATAACAGATATCATACATAAAGCTGCACTTCAAAATTGTAGTACACCCACACTATACCTACCTTTGCTTCCAAAAGATGTGAAATGCGAAACAGCTATTCAAGAAAACCTAGGAATAGCATAAAACTTGTTTATAAAGTTTATACATATCCTAAAACCTGTAATAAACCTTAGTACTAAACTCACTTCCTACAGCGAGGCCGATATTGGCTACGGTGCCAATGTCTCTTGCGCTACAGCGTGCGCAGGCGCATCGAATTTTATGTGCCTGCATGAAGACATCGTTGCAAACTTAGGGCTATGGTTACGACGCATTTATGAGCGCGGTGCCGCTTTGTTGTAAGGGTTAGGACTTAGTGTAATACATATTTGAGCGAGGTAGGTACTTGACCATAGAAATCTTAGAAGCAATATTTGAAGGACTAATACAAGAGAATGGGAAAGGTTTTGGTGTTTTCGTGTTTTAGGAAGTAAGCTGTATACCTTGCACCTAATCTAAAAGTTCCTAAAATATCTAATTTGCAGCAAGATCATCATCCCTATCGCGTCTAAGTACTACAGTACCTACCTATGTTTATACACATACTACAGTATTCCTATTTTATTTACCTAATATTTAAGAGCAAAACAAATAAATACTTACCAAAAGCAGATAACCCACAGAAGTACAGTTTCAATGTTCATGCTTATCATATTGTCTTCCGACATGGTCAGTCAACAAAATGAGTGGGCTATCTCTTTAATCAGAATTGTGTTTTATGATAGCGCTAGCACGCCTTTATTGAAGATGGACAAGCTTCTTTCTTCTTCACAAGACCAATCACTGTACTGCTACTTAGAAGAAAAATACTGGAAGCTAAGTTAATAAAAATCTTTATTTACCCAAATCGCTCAGCTACCCGCTCCGCTCAACAACACACCAGCACCCTGACCGCCGCCAGCGTATCACAAAGATGAGATATTGCTATTCCGGACACGCGCGATTCAACCTCCACTATTCACAGCCGACAGTTATAATCCCGGCCTTTCGTTTTATTTGCAATCGTATTACTAAGGTTCTGTATAGAAATCGGTTCTTATAAATAAAATATTGAATTAAATTTTTTATTGACTTCTGACATGATTTCTGATTTATTTCGATATTGTATAGTAGGGTGGGTGCCTACTGTACCAATTAATAGACATAGATTAGCTTTATCACTATATCATGTCTAAGCTTTTTCTTTTCATTACGAACGAGAGAAATTCAACACATCAAAACCATGAAAACCTGGTCAGTTGTTTTCGAATGGTAGGTAGTGTTCTAACAACCACGAGTATTTTTTTATGTAAGTATAAAGATTTCATATACTTACGTGACTCACCGTATAAACTTAATTATAAAGAAAGAAAAAACATTTTTTACAAGAAAGAAACTTTCTAGCAAAATACAACAAATAAATACTTATAAAATCCACATCAAATATACCATCTCAAAATGTAATTCAACGGATCTCCAAATGACATCATCGTTGGCGGCGAACACTTTGGTTTTAGGTACTTCTTTAACGACACGGTGCGGTCAAGAAGATAAGACCTTAAAAGAATAGACCTAAAAAGATGTCTTCAATACCAATATAATAAAGAGGAAACATGACCCTGAAACTGCTGAACCGTATTGAAAAACTCGAGTAACATAAGCTATATTTTATCCGGGTACAGGAGGAAGTTCCCAGATAAAACCGCGGGAAAACAGCTTTTCTATACTTATATTATAAAGAGGAAAACTTTGTTTGTTTGTTTGTTTTTTTGGTTATAATGAATAGGCTCAAAAACTACTGAACCGATTTTAAAAATTCTTTAAACCATTCGAAAGCTACATTATCCACGAGTGACATAGGTTATATTTTATCTGGGTACGGGCAGTAATTCCCACGGGATGCGAGTGAAACGGCGGGAAAACGGCTTGTAATAAATAAAACAACCGTATAATAAATACAACTTCATTCATAATATAAATAACAAAACCACTATTTATAGTACGAGTTACATTATGTTACATAATATACATAATTATTCTAATCACATGGTTTTATCACGCTGTTTTCGATAGTGCATAATTAATTATATATAAAGGTCAGGTCAACCTATCCGAATCTGTCACATTTAACCAAACGAACATTAACCTCTCTGCTCGACCAGATTTTGACATTGACATACACCGTAAATTCGGCGGGATAT
>NWSH02000556.1:6669981-6685694 GCA_002382865.2 Heliothis virescens
TACGGTAACCTTCATGTCAAGACCCCGATCGGGGTCCGAACCGGACTACACGGTTAACCTACCACTATTGTGATAAGGTTGAAAATCTATTGCAGAAATCTAACAGATTGAGGTAGGTTGGTATGCTGACATCTATACCTTATTATAGGTATTTTAATATTCGAAACATCCCTTTTTTTATTTATTTGTTAAATTAAATAACTTTAGAAGTTGAAACAACCGTTCAATGTAAAGTAATAAGTACATAGAAATAATATTTTCAGACCATATGGTCACGACAGCCAATCTTTGAAGGAATTATCTCCAAGACATTATAGTGCACAAGTTTATGCGCGGACGCAGGTGCATTTTCCCTCACTGTAATAACTTTAGTCCAATTATACGATGGTTCGACAATACCGGGATGAGATCAAGATAATATTTTTTTACAATTTCTTCCATATTTATAAAGATAATGGTCACCCATCCATAGCCTGACCGCGTCAAGCATAGATTTACTATGCAGAATTGAATAAATAATTCGTTTTGTATTACAAAATATTCTTTTCCCATGTTTTCCAACAAAAGAGTTCTATATTTTCAGAGCTATGGTGTATTATTCAGTTAACTTAATGCGTTTAATTTGACAGATTTCAGATTTATTAAATTTAACTTTGTTTAACATTTCCTATAATTATTTGTTTATTAATTATGGCTATATATTGAATATGTTTATTTTTTGTCTAGTAAAATATTATTATTGCTATTGGATACGTATTATGAACACAATAATCGTTACATATTATTTACTGTTTATAGTATGAATTAGTTTAAAAAAATTATAAGTTTATATAATTATTTTATTAACATTCCGTGCGATAAAGGATTGAAATAAGCTTTTGTTGCTTACACTTACGTCTTTTTATTACTGAAACATTTTAATTGATACTGTCAAACTATTATCGACTTTATTTTCATTGACATAAGATCTAAAATCAATCAACAAAATTGTAACCCGAAAAGCATTGAAGCGACGTACGCACAAAAGTAATGTGCAATTTTAGATGATTTCATATGATTTTTAGATCCTATTACAATAAATACAAGGTTGATATTAGTTTGACTGTAGTAAATGTTCTGTGGTGGCTAAGCCAAAATGTGTGTCGGCCATTCATTTCTTAAATATTAGTTGGCATGAGATTTTTATACTATTGTTGCATATTAATTAATATATACATTGTAATATGAAAGCATGTATTTATCTAAACGTGTATAAACATAATCTATGTTTCCTAGCGCGTGACTAAAACAACTCTGATTGGTCAGAAATTCGAACCAATCAAGCCTTTTCTATTACGATTAATTGAATTGTATATAGGCACTTAATTTTATGTGATTCTTATTTATGAGCCTACATTACCTATTGAAACTCTGTGTGGCAGTATGTATGTGATTTATAAAGCTATATTTTTGCACGCTCAATAATTAACTGTAATTAGTTCTTAAAAGCTCATATACATATTATGGCAGGGAATACATCAGATACATTTGAAAAAATATTTCGAAAAAAAGATTCAAAAGAAACGTTAGCAAAATACAGACCCCAGCCAGTCTATAATTTTTCTTTGTGAACATTGAGCCTTAATTGTTTGGAGATAAAGTTGAAAATTTAGTAGTAGCCTGGCGTGTCTTTGTAAATTATAGGATTTCATGAAAAAAACAATATTTTATTTTTTATTACTTCAATTATTTTGAAGCCAAACCATAGGTGTTGAATATTTTACAGAAAAGCAAGTAAATGTTATTGAGCGTGTAATTTGTGTGGCCATTTAAAATGGCGGAAACTAAAACACAACCTGTGATCAATTTCAACTAACTTACATAAATATTACTTTATATCTTTCGCAAAGAAGTTTGGGCATCTAGAACTAGCTCTTTCTAGCGACTTCGCGTACATACTGAGAAAACTACTTTATTCACCTAGGTATAGCTTTTCCCCAACGGAGCCCACTAGGGCCGTCGCCTGCCGGGACTGCGGGTTGTTGTCCCTGGCACACAAAGGGCTCCTGAAGGAACACGGTGGGTTTTAGTCAGTTAAAGTCTGACACTCCCTCACGCTGTCACTGTTTTGAAAAACTGACACAATGCATGGGCTTTTTTTTACTTTTTGAATGGCTATATAACTGTGTTAGTTGGTTTATTATGACGGGATTTCACTGATAAAGTCGTTATACACGTAATTTCAGTGCAAGAAAAATACAGGGTGTTCAATCGATGTCCATTATACAGGCCGGTCAAAAAACTATCGTCACTATACAGGCTGTTCAATCAATGTTCATTATACAGGATGTTCAAAAACTATCGTCACTATACAGACTGTTCAATCGATGTTCATTATACAGACTGTTCATAAACATAACCAAAGTGCAAGGAGGGATTATACAGAATGTTCAATCGATATCCGTTATACAGGCTGTTAAAAAAACTCTCACTATACAAGCTGCTGAATCAGTATCCATTATACAGGCTGTTCAAAAAACTATCATCACTATACAGGGTGTTCAACATTATGACGGCATCATCCCCTGACTGCGTTTCCACTGCGCTCCTGACCTCCTGTTGTGGTTGGCGCGGGACGACTTGTGTTTCTCTTTCTTGTCTCTATTGTGGAGTACTTCCTTGTCCTGACCTTGACCTTTGGGCTTGCCTGTTACGTCCGTATTTCTGGAAAAAGAAATTGAAACATGATTAAGGTTATAAAGACAATTCACAAACGCCAGCCAGCAGGTTAATCTACACAAAATCTATAAATTTTACCAATCGGCCTTTAACCTTCGACTATTGTGATAAGGTTGAAAATATGTTGAAGAAACTTGACAGATTGAGGTAACTTGATATGATGTCGTCTGTACATGATATGGTATAGTGTTTATAAATGTCTATTTATTTTATGTACAGACGACAGCAGGTCAACGTATACCAATCTGTCAAATTTTACCATTCGAACATTAACCTTCCATTGTTATCACAATTTTCATTTTCAACCTTATCAGGTTGAAAATTTATTGCAGAAATTTGAAAGATTGTGGTAACTTGATGTGCTGTTGTCTGTACCAATACTGAAAATACATAATCATATAATCTGTATGTCCATCAAGCATCTTGTAGGACTTACTCTATATTTGAGATACATGTAGTAGAGATAAAACATCTACAATAAAAAGTCTGAAATCACCAACCCACATTGAGCGCTCCTGGTGATTAATGCACAATCCTTCTCTGTGTGAGAGGACCCGTGTCCAGCAGATGGATGAATAAAGGGTGATGATGATAACTAGGTTTCCATTCCCCACATTTCAGGTACCCCATAACCCTAAAAACACTACCTAACTGCGTAACTTACCTAGGTACAGGAGCAGGTCTATGCGCAGGTCCCCCCCTGCCCCGCTTGGCCTGGTAGTTGGCCTCTCTCCTGGCGCGCAGCTCCTCAGGGTTGACGCAGAAGTCCATGCGAGTGCGGCTACTTGATGGCTTCTCGTCCTCCTGAGGTTCTGGTTCCTCATCTGATTCCTCCTGGAATGGGAATGTTTAAATGATACAAGATGATGATGACGATATCCTGTTATCCCTCATCATAGGGCTCTCAGAAAATCTTTCCACTCTTTTGTGCTTAATTAGCAACTTTGATGTGAAAATTATGCATGGTGTTAAAAAAATATCCGTTTAGCCGAAAGAGTATCAAATGATCTTGTTGTTTTGGTGAGTCCGTTTATATGCAGTAAGATATCTTCCTATCTTATCATCAAAGTTAACTAACGAATCAATAGATTAGTTCTTCTGTTGTGTAGGTACATGGCGATGTGGTACCGTCACTTCTCCCCTTATAGTCAACAAGAGCAATATCACTGTATGAGTTACTAGAATCATAGTAAAGCTAATTATACATAAAACTATAATTACCTCTACATCATTCTTATCGAGCTGCCTCAGCGCTCGTGGCGTGACGAAGGGCCGGCGCGAGTCGTCCGCAGCGTCAGCAGCCGGCGCGGGCGCCACGCCGTCAGAGTCGTACGTGTCGTCGTACTCGTCCGAGTACATGTCTACCTCGTCGCATACCAGGCTGGGTGGGAGGAAATAAATTATTGCACGTGATAAACCTTATGGCACATACTGACAAATGGTAAAATTAATAAGATTTACATATTTTGTACTTCCAAAAATGTGCGGTTCTGATAAATAAAAAAAAAATAAAAAATTATTTCATCTATATTTGTGGCTAGCTTATTGCCAACTACCAAATACAAATATGATAGAGAGATGAATAAAAAGATAAAAGTCATTTATTCAAAGTAGGCTGAAGATCAACACTTTTTGAAGGTCAAGTTTACAAAAGGTAGCCCCCAAAACGCCACTTCCTAAGTGTTTTTGCTGGGAAGAAGAAATGGTGGAACAAACTCCCCAGCAACACAAGTCTGTCTGTATGGTTTGATGAAATGAGACACTAACTGCTACGAAAAAAAATACTGACACAATCAAATATTGTTTTCATTTTGATAAAACATGAATGATTCAGTTCCCATATGAAATAAATGCCATTGTTATGCTTAGAAATAATGAAACCTTAGCATAAATGATCAATTAGACCATTAATCAAATACCTACTTAAAAAAAATTAGATAGCTCATTTATCATTGAAGACTATAATCTACGTTACACTTTTTCCGAGTTCGCGAAGTGTCACGGGGAAGTCCCAACGTGGGTGAAACCACGGGCAAAAGCTAGTTAAATTAAAAAAACCGGCCAAGTGCGAGTTTGATTCGCGCACGAAGGGTTCCGTACCATTATCTATGAAAAAAGTGCAATAGGAATGGTTAAGTTGCACATTATGTCTAATAGACGGGTACTAGTATACAATTTTGCAATTAATATAAATCAACAGCCTTAATATATTTTTTTAAAATTTTTAGTATTTGCTGTCATAGCGGCAACGAATATACATCATTTGTGAAAATTTCAGCATTCTAGCTATCACGGTTAATGAGATACAGCCTGGAGACAGACAGAAAACGAAGTCTTAGTAATAGGGTCCCGTTTTACCCTTTGGGTACGGAACCCTAAAAAATACTCACTTATACTTGCTATAAATATCGACCCTCTGCTTAACCTCAGTTTTGTCATCAAGCATGTCTTTAAGGTCCTTGTATTTGGAGCGTTTCTTGCCGACATGGATCTTAGAGACGTCGACGTCGTCTCGCGTCATGATATCGAACTCGTCGCCGTCGAAAACGTTGAGGCGGGCGATGCCGGTTTCCAGGAACTTCGAGTCTAGAGGATCCTCTGGGATTATTGGAAGAGATTGGTCTAATGCTGGAAAGAAATTATAAGATTTAAGACCAGTTAAAATAATTTTTGTGTTGAAAATCCTACAAAAAATTGATATGCTTCAGCATATACTTTAGCTTTTTCTTTTAACTTTTATATCCTTGTTCCCACAAGTCAAAGTCAAATTTGAATTACATACTTACTTTAAAGATCTTTTTTGGAATATTTTTTTTTCGACTGTTAAAATTACTGTAATCATTAAAACCAATCTTAAGCCAATTCCGCGGATCGATATGATTTATATTGATTCGATGTTGCCACTCCAAATAATTAATTTTTAATTTGAAATTACAAAGTAAAAAATACTGAGATTACAAATAAGTAAAAATCCGAGTTACCTCTCAAAGGCTGAGCCAAATTATCTTCCAAAATACTATTAATCACCCTTTCCGCATTAAACCCATAGTGTTGCAAGCATTTCAATATAAAACCATCTCCTAAATGTGGTAGAATATCCTTCACTTCACTAATCAACGACTCTTCCCGAACGTTGTCGGGTATCTCCGTGTCTGTGGGCGTGGGGGCGGGGCCTGCGTGGCCATTGGTCAGGCCAGGGTGGGCGGCGCCGGGGGGCGGGGCTATGTCGGGCACAGGCTCGTCGAGATTGGAGTATATGGCTTGTAGTATGAAGTCAGTCTTTACTGTGTCTCTGGAGTTTGTTCAGGTTATATTTATATAGAATTTTGATAAAAATGTGTAGCAATAATACACTAACTTTAAAAAAACATTGAATCAGATTAGAAAGAGCTGTTATCAATTGTATAAACTAACAAAGACTCAAAAGTAACAGACTAGACTTGTGCGCAAAACTTGCGCTATTTTGCGCAACGCTATGCGCTATTTGCGCAAACATTTTCACTGCTCAATTTGATCTACTTTCTAAGGAAAAACTACACTTCACAAACGATGTTATAATATATCAAAATTAATACTTCTGTGAATACGAAGATGTTTTAAACAAAAGGATACATGTCAGGATAAGCCTGCTTCAGCATCTCGAGATCATCATGGACCGGGTAGCAGCTGTGGTAGTCCTTGATGAGCAGTCTCTCCGAGAGGCCGTCCATCATCACAGCTAGGTAGTCCTCTATGTGGCTAGCTATACTACCTCTGAAACAGACAAACAGGTTTATAAAAATAAACGAATGTTTCTCAGTATTGGCTACTACTTCTTGACTCCATCAAATTGCTCAGAAACTTAGAATTTAATTTCAACATTTTATATAAATAGCACAGCACTTTTAACTTTTTAACATAATATAGTTAGGATAAACTTAAGATATTGGTCACCTCAGGATATTAAAATTAGGTCATGTCAAATTGAGAACAGACAATCATTTACTACCTCTAAATAAAATTCATCAAGAATTCAGAACTAAGCAGTAAAAAGTTTTTTTTATTTTAATTAGACTATAATGTCCCACTGCAGGGCAAAGGCCTCCCCCATACTCTTCCATCATGTACAAAATCCATTATTCGCCATGGATATGTTACAAAATTATAAATAAAATACATCTTTTTCTGTTGGTATCGAATTGCAGGAAAATCTGAATAAAAAGTGTCCAGGATCTTGTCGCCAGCACTTCCATGATCAAACTATTGTTCAAAGATCACACAAAGAAAAATAATAAGTAAATAAAAAAAATACTCACTCCCCACTAAAGATAGCACTCTTATAGGCCGCGAGCACCTCTCTGAATATATCGATAAGCTCTGCTCTAGCCGTGTCGATGTACCCCTCTACTTCCGTATACGTCACGCTGGTCTGATCGCCTACCTCTTCTAACTTCTCATATAAGAGCGGGATGCCGTACTCGTAGAGTTGGACTATACTGAAACAAAAGTGTCTTGGTGAGATATGAAGTTTTTCTCGCGGTTTCACCCGCGTTCTGTAGAAACTAATTTGCGTAAACGGATAAAATATAGACTATGTTACCAGGGGAATCTTTCAAATAGGTTATGTACTTTCGAAGTTTTTATTGTAAAACATAAAAATCCTCTTTATTTTGATTTCGCTATAGTTAGTAGACAATTTTAAAAAAATATAGAAGGTCCAAAAATTACTTGAATAACATTCGGACAGGACCAAAAACTTCTCCCTAAGATATGAGATGTAATACAAAAATACACATTCTCACTCACCTAATAACAAAATTCGTTTTCCTAAATATCGATACACTCTTAGGGTACACCTCTAAAAATATTCTCATAGTCATACTAGTGTCTAACAAGTGTATCACTAGATCCCTTAGTATTTCGAATGTCAGTTTGTCTGTAGCCTTCGAATTGGACGGACGTCTTATCTCACTGAATCCTTTGAACGTTTCTGGAAGGTTTGGCGGCTCCTCGCTGTCGTAGTCTTTGTTTACTTGTAGGATTATGTATTTGAAGGCCTGGAAGATGAAACGTAAAAATTATTAAATGCTTTTTTTAAATTTAATTCACTATGGAAGACTTACAGGACAGCTAAAACCACTTAACAAAATAAAGGAAGTTCTAGACAGCAGATTTACATATATTTATTGTCAAAAATATTTGAACAAGTAGTAAATGTTGACAAATTAAACTTCACAGTACACGGTTTGCACCGAAATGAAATGGCAGATTCTTTTTACAAAGTTTGAAGGTCCTAAACCCACCTATGGAAACGCAGTTGGCGACCACGAGGCGTCAAAAAAAGCAGCCAACGTACAAGTTACCTTCCGGGAGGAAATTACTGACAAAGTACCTGGCTGGCAGTCAGTAAAATTCCCTGAAAAATGCTAAAAACTCAATCAAAGCACACATTAACATCTTACCTCTTTAACAAACGCGACAGCCGCCACAGCATCGCCCTCATACCTGGGCTGTAGCCCGAACACACACTCCAGTACCCTGCCCACATGTCTGCCGTTATCCACCCCGTATGTTAAACATAAGTCCCATATGATGGGTATGGTGAATATAAACTTATTGTATATGACGTCGCCCATGTATTCTTTGGTCATCCATTGTGACTGAAACAATGTACATATTAAAATATTTGTTTGGTATAGCAGTAACTGAAATTCGATTGTAGATTTTCAGTTGAAAGAATTTTTGAGAAACTTATTTTTTTTTTTATATGTTGGGGACAGTTGGGATCGGCTTCTTTTCTCGACAGATGCAATTGATTGCCAGTGTGCATGGAGTGACTGCCTATCTGATCTTCACAACCTAGTTACAAGGGGATCCCGAAACCCCTTGGTAAGATTCTGGTTGTCAGACACTGGTTTCTGTCTACCTATAACGACTGCCATAAATTCTTTATCCGAAACACGAAAAACGGAGGAAGTCGTTATTACAAGATCACCCATCCACGGAAAAACCGCGGCAAACGTTGCTTAACCTATTAATCGGTAGCCACGAGCCCTGTGAATGTAGTGTTTAACAATCAGGAATGTTTGAGTAACAAACAAAAACAACTGTATCTAACAATAAAATAAATAAACATAGTGCATAATTTATGCAGGACTAGCTTCCGCCAGCGGTTTCACCCGCTCTCCCGTGGGAACTACTGCGCGCACCCAGATAAATAGTAGCTTATAACCTTCCTCGATAAATGGCCTATCTAACACTGAAAGAATTTTTCAAATCGGACCAGTAGATCCTGAGATTAGCGCGTTCAAACCAACAAACAAACAAACTCTTCAGCTTTATATTAGTATAGATAGATACATCTGGTAACAGTAATTCGGGGGAATAACCAGAAGTTTTTTTTTCAGATTTACATCGCTGGTCAGGGAATTACCAGTTCAGTTTTGCTATGTAGGTACATTATATCGCGATAGCAAGCCGAACGTCTAACAAAGGACAATGATAAATAATTAGTTCCTCTGTATGAGAACCTAAACAACTGATTCACTAATATGTCATACCAATGAAGGCACTAGATCTTCTTTCATATGGGTTACTATTATCTTCTGAGAGCAGTTTGATCCAATCCCGCCTAAACTACTTACAGCACCCAGATAATATGTACCCTATGTCAACCAGGGAAAGTTAAGCTTCCAACCAATGCAAGAATTTTTCATTTCATTATTTTCAGAGCTTTAAGGGTAAAAACATTTTTTTCCTCTTTATAATAGTACAGTAGTAAAACATACAGTTCAAAATCCATACCTTACTCTCTTTATTAGTGACCAGCCTGCTGAACACAATGAGCACAGCTCTCCGTATGTCCTCGTACAGTTTCTGAACGTCTTTACTCTCGTGTGGTGGGATGTATGGAGGAACTGCCTCTTGGAGGAACGATACTAAGGAGTCCATACACTGTGGATGGTATAGGATTGTGCTCCAAAACCTGCAATTAAATAAATAAAGGTTAATTAAATTTTTGTTCCATTTGTACAAACTACCCACATGAAAAAAAACGTAAGAATTGAGATCTCTTTCTTTTTTGGGAAAAAATTATGTGACAGCAAGTTTAAAACAATACTATTTTTTCATTTAATTTATTTTAACCACTAGCTTCTGCCAGCGACTTCGTTCGCGGATCATGTCGCTTATGCCAGCGACAACGGGTCGTCATAATTTCTCCCGTTTTCACAACATTTCCTTTCACTGCTCTGCTCCTATTGATTGTAGTGTGATGAAAAGTATACTATAACCTGTTCAGGAGTATGAATAATAATTGTAAGAAGTTTCATCAAAATCCGTCCAGTAGTTTTTGTTTTTATAACGGTTATACAGACAGACAGACAAAAATTCTACTGATTGTATTTTTGGCATCAGTATCGATCCCTAATCACCCCCTGATAGTTATTTTGGAAATATATTTTATGTACAGAATTGACCTCTCTACAGATTTATTATAGTATAGATTATAGATAGAAGATAGATAGATAGATAGAAGAAGATAGAAGATCATCTTCTTATTGCAAATGTTCAGATTAATCACTGGAAGAGCACCATCTTAAAATAAATCAACAAAAGTATAGCACTACTCGGTAAGCTAAAATGATACACAAAATGTGGTAGTGTTACCATATCAGCTTAGACAAGCTATACATGCATTTATATTAGTATAAAAAAACCTTTACCTATAATGTTCTAAACTTAATAACCACTTAACATCTTCAAGAAAACCTTCCATTCTGACTTTCCATGTGTCTACCGCACCCAGGACCATGGTGCTGCCCGATGGTGGGCCCTCATATATTGTCAACTCACGCTTCTCCACCCAATATGGGTCCTGTAATCACCATGTTAATTATATTATTTACAATCCTGTTAAGATGCACATAATATGGATTATTTTTGTTACATGCAGGTAATATTTTTTTAAGCCCTTCTTTGAAAATTTTAATAACATTATATTTGTATTTTTTTTTAATTTGGCATCTTGAATATTACAGTAATATTATATTTGTTGTTTTGTATTAATTATGTAGGTATCTGCATTGTTTGTTTTTACTCTAAAGGCTCCCAGACTACTGTAAAACTCTTTAATTGTTCGAAAGCTATTCCTGAGTAACATGGGCTATATTTTAACCAGGTACAAGAGAGGTTCCCCCAGGATGCAAATGCAAATCCCCAGTTTAAACAATGGGAAAACAGCTAGTAAAATATATATATTTATTCCTAGAACTTTACACTGACTTAACTACTTGCATATGTGCCAAAATGCCTCTGCCAAATAAATATATTTATTGAAGATTACATTGTATTGTATTCTT
Organism: Heliothis virescens; assembly: GCA_002382865.2. Classification (NCBI taxonomy): domain Eukaryota; kingdom Metazoa; phylum Arthropoda; class Insecta; order Lepidoptera; family Noctuidae; genus Heliothis; species Heliothis virescens. The sequence continues at coordinate 6,681,039 of NWSH02000556.1, forward strand.
AGATTATGCAAAACATTAAATTTTTGCTATAGACAACAGTATCTAACTATCCATGATAAACTCATCCATTAGAGTAAATGAAATACTCAAAGAGTACATAAGTATGAAGTACATACTATACCTACTTTGATATATAGTGTTGTCAAGGGCACATCAATAAATAATGGTGTATCTACACAAAACTGGGAAGGCCCCACCACTGTTAAGACAGAACAAGAATCTACATCATATAAATGTCGGCCGTAGGGTGTTCCCCAACTAACCAAATAGTTAGCTATTTCACAATATTATGTTGCAAATAAGCAGTGTACTCACCAACGCTTTGATTTGCTGTACAACGCCGGCATTTGTAACCGATAGTGTTAAATTTTCCACTGGCAAATTGTCGGGGTTCTGTAAAAATATTTTAATTTATAAATATGGAATGCATGTTCAACACCGCGTACAAGTAATAAAATACTTACGGAAAACTCAACACATTTATTTGACATAGCTTTTACGCAAAATTACTGCGATTTAGACTAGGTTCTTCGAACAATATCTTCAGACAAAGTGGCGTCCAAAAGTTGTATAAAAATAATATATTACAGAATTTACAGGAATTCGTATCATGTAAAATTGAAATCGTCGACGAGTCCACTTTTTGACTTTTGTTGAAGAAGTTTTTGACAATTGAATTGACATTGACATGAAAGTTTATATGTCGTTTGGAAAGCATAAAGGTAGACTGAGATAAAGATAGATGGAATATAAAGAGAATAGATACCATTTATTTATAAGTATCATTATTTTTTATTATAATATTTTTAGTAGTGGGTTTAAATTCCATCAACTTTGTTTAATCAACGTGCAATTTTGAACTTCATCAATGGAAATTAATGGCAATCTCATTTTTTCTTTTAATTTCAATGGCAATGCATACTTGAAATGTCAAACAAACAAAAACATCGTCGCGTACTTTTGAATTTCAGGTAAACAAATACAATTATTTGTGTTGCATTGAAACAAATTCTCATTTAGAAAAAATGAGCAAAGCGGCTGCCGATAATAAAATTAAGAAGACGCTGGTCAGAAATTATGAGGTGAAAGTAAAACCGTCGACGCGAAAAGAAGTTGTTCACGATGTCGGTTCCACTTCAAACATGAATTCTCAAAAATCTTCAAGTTCCTCGCAAAAAGAGAATGTATTGAGTCAACCATCATTATGTTCTAGTGGAGCGATAGCTAATTATATAGCAGATATGAAGAAATTAAGCGCGCCTCCAGTTTCGTCGGAAGATTTGAATGTTGACAAAGGACAGCTGTGTGCCAAAGTATGTACATAAGTTCAAATCCTTGATATTACTTCTTGTTCGCAAGCTATTACATTTCATTATTATAAATAGATCAAAACCATCTCCTTGACTTCTATTTACATGCCATCAGACAAAAAACTTTCTAAAATAATCAAAACATTGACAAAAAAGTTGATAATTACTATGTGCCTTACACTGTTATGAAAGTTTCTGTGTAATTCTTACATATTACATTCTTACATACAAATCTTACATATTTTAACATAGTTATTATTTCTTTTTAAATAATGTTATATTGTTTAATGCACAATTTTCTCATATTTTTGCAGATGACAAAAAAATTAAACTTCCAATTCAACGACAGAATTTACAAGAACCTCATTGAGTTGAATGCCAACGTAAACAATGTAAAAAGTAAAAAGGATAGGAGACCATTTACTCATGCTTCTTTAAAAAGAGATTTAGAACCAAACATTGGAGATTTCTATGAAGATGAGAAGGAAATAGATACAGCCCCCAGTATTCCCGTTTTGAAACCAAAGTTTAAGGCAGTAAAAAAAGTTGAAGACGGCCGGTTACACAGGCTAGTCGCAGCATTTGAGGATTTATGACATTTTATGTTTATTAAACTTATTTTCAATTTGTTATTTAGTTTTTTTGTTTTAAAAATAAAATTGTTGTAAATTTTTGACTATAATATTTGCTTATTAATAAAAAACATTATTTGACTGATATGAGGTGTTTCCTTTATCAGTATGGTACCTGGATCAGTAATTATGCAAGTAGAAAAAATATTGTTGGGACAATATTTTTTATTAACCTTTGACATTCTAGTGTTGCCAAAATTTTGAGTATTGTGTGAATGAATAAAGTATACAAGAATTAGGTAAATGCACTGAGTTCAAAATCTTTATGAGGACACAATATAATTGCTATATACAAAAACTGTTTGCTATTTATTTATATGGTTTAATGGTCTGTAACTTAACTGGCTACATTACTGCGTGCCTATTGCAAAAGGGGAATACGCCCACGATTTATCTAGAACCAGAACAGTTTATTTGCACCATGAAGTTATGTATGGGGATTTTCCCCTGTAGTAAATAATTGAATGTTTATAATATTAACATGGCAATACATAGTTAACGATAAATATAAAGGTTCCGATAATGTCATTATTCTTTATTCTAGTTCAGTGCTTCCGAACGCAAACACGCGCCGGCTCGCTCGCTCTGAAAGAAAGAGATGTTGATACATCCATCTCTTCTTTCACCCGCATTTAGCCAATAATTTCGTTTCATTCAGATTCAGTCAACTTCCGACGTCTGTTCCAAACGCTCGTGCGTTCAGTTCTCAGTGAGAATAAAACCAATAAAACACTTTTGCTCTTTTAAAACCTCAAAAATAACAAGAAGTAGCCATGGCTGAAACTGAAATAATATCTAATAGTGAAAAGAATGAGCAATTTTTCGAAGGTGTTGAGAAGCTCATCGAAATTTGGTTTACACCGGCGAAAAATGCGGATTTGAGAAAAATCACTCGGTGAGTATTACATTTTCGCAAGTTCATCTCCCTCCTGTAAATTACTGGTTAATAATTACGTAATTATTGTTTTGTGTTGAGGTTACCGGTAAAATTTATTGTTGCTATAACCTAAATATATTGAAAATAGACGTAACAATAAAAATGTAGACCGATTTCTGTTATGAAACGCGAAGTTTGCTGTTTGTTGACTGATTTCTTTCATAGATTTGGGTTTGTTGTGTAGTATCTTGAAATGGAAGGTTCTGGAATCAGCTGTTTAAATATTAGACTCTTCTATTGGATGCCGGCGGTCTCATCCGATGCCGTGGTTGGCTTGAGCACGATTTTGGGCAGGGCCCGCTGGCGCGCGTTTTTTGAAATAATTTGTTGTATTACAAATCAATGTAATGAACTTAATAAATATTATTTTGTTACTATTATAGTAGATATTTAGCTGCTTTAAAAGTAAACTAAACAATGTTTGGAATGATTTTTCCCTACCCACATTTTACATTTAAAATTGCCTGAAATAAAAAAAATTAAGCAAGCTATGTGTAAATTATAAACAAGAAAAAAATACTTAGTCAAATTCAAGTAATTTATTTCATTTAGGCCTTTACAAGCACTTATGAATGTCAAAAAACATAACTAAAGTTGATTCTAATTGCCCATTTCAAAGCTTCCTATGGAAAAGAACTACAGATTATTACTACTAACTGCGGAATTCAATATTCTGTCTATCTCCGGATTTGCATAAAGATATGAATTTGACATTACTTGTATGGGGCTAATGTAAAATTCTATCTCGTGTAAGCCAATCCAGAGATAGATAGGTTATTGAGAACGGCCGTAAACAGATTATTTATAATCTTTAAAAATATAACTTTGCTTTATATTTATGAGATTTTACAATGTTATGTATTGTTTCAGTCAACAATGGGAGAATGTACTGAAGATAGTGCGCTGCGAGATCATCTCTTTCACCCAGAGCGAGCAAGTCGACGCCTATGTACTCAGGTGAGTCTATTAAATAATTTGTATATGTAATTAGAAATAGCATAATTTTATTCTAAGAAAGAAAATTTCCAGTAAGGCAAACTAAACCTTACCACAATCTAAAGAAAATTTTGATTCTATTTAGTTTAATATTATGTAACTACTAAATAATTATAATTTCTTTAAAAATGTGGTAAGAAAAAATAGAAAATAGCAGCATTACATAAAAAAAAAACAAAATATTTTGTTTCATATCCAGTAATAAAAATCTCATTCATTTTCTAACAAATATTACATAAAAAAAGCATTTTATAAAACACATAAATTAAGATTCCAAACAAATAATTTATAACATAGGCCCTACAGAAATGTAAGTAGGTATTAATTAAACAAGTACCTAAATCATGTCTAAAAATAAGTTACCAGTAGGTATTGAAATCAAGCTCTGTTTAAGTAGGTACTTCTGTATAAACCACACAATATGTCATGATATAAACGCGTGGTAAAATCAACAAGGGTACATAATAATAATTATTATCTATTTTCTGTTATGTAATAATAATTATACATGCTTTTAAGATTGTCTTTAAGTACCTAATAAAAAACGCTTCAATTAGTACTTGTGTAAGGACAACAATGTTATTAAGATATACAATACATAATTCCATCTATACTATATCTATACTAATATTATAAAGAGGAAAACTTTGTTTGTTTGTAATGAATAGGCTCAAAAACTACTGGACCGATTTTAAAAATTCTTTCACCATTCGAAAGCTACATTATCCACGAGTGACATAGGCTATATTTTATCCGGGTACGGGCAGTAATTCCCACGGGA
>NWSH02000556.1:6685719-6708865 GCA_002382865.2 Heliothis virescens
TTTGTTTGGTTGTAATGAATAGGCTCAAAAACTACTGGACCGATTTTAAAAATTCTTTCACCATTCGAAAGCTACATTATCCACGAGTGACATAGGCTATATTTTATCCGGGTACGGGCAGTAATTCCCACGGGACGCGAGTGAAACCGCGGGAAAACGGCTAGTGTATAATAAAGAGGAAACATTTTTTTTGTACTCTAAAGGTTCCGAAAATACGGGACCGATGTGAAAAAATCTTTCACTGTAGGACAGCTAGACTATTCCTGAGTAGAAATTCCCACGGACGCGGGTGAAACCGCGGTATAACAGCTAGTCCTTCATAATAAGAACTACGACGCACTAAAATAATACAACTTTTGGTTGAAGACACCATACTTTTACTCCTTTAGGATAGGATTTGATTGAATTACTGCGAAATATTATATTGAAAACGGCGCCTGTATGTCTGCATGCGCTAAGCTTCGAAACGGCTGTACAACCTCGCCATTTTTAAAGGTCGAATTTGATTACCGATTGTTTATTTTAATCTCAATTATTCAGGATGTAAAACCTTTTTCCATAACTAAAATGGCGGGTAATAAACTTTTATGAAATGTAGTAGGCATACACAGGGCTTACGACCGTTTCGGGTCACTGCCACAGATAACTTATCGTAATCGATCATAATTACATAATAATTAACGTATTTCGTAAACATAAGCCATCGCCAGCTGAGATAACAGAAGTTATTTGTGTATTTTTCCTTTTTCCGTACAATTGCTGTAATATTTATCCCATATATTTAAGGGTGCGTATCTCCTTATCGCATTTCGTCACGGGGTCTTTTCTACCCATATTTTTTTGTAAATAAAAATGTTCCATGTTCTGGAAGGTTTTTTCTTACCAAGATTAAAAAGGTATTACCCCTTCTGAATATATTCGTAGCTAGCTGTTCTCCCGCGGTTTCACTTGCGTCCCGCGGAAACTTTTTTCAGTAGAAAGCTATACTAAGTATAGCCCATGTTACTCGGGAATAGTCCAAAGAATTTTTAAAATCGGTCCAGTACTTTTTGAACCAATTTGTTATAAAACGCTTAGGTTCTTACAAATCTTTCCTCTTTATAATATAAACATATACGTATAGATTACCTCACCATATTAAGCCAAAAATAACGTAACTTAGCAACAAACCCTGTCACTGCTGTCGCAGTTTTAGTTACAAGTCTGTCCTTGACCTTGACCGTAGGTACCGGTTTATTTTGCAAGCAGCGGAGCATTTTCCATGAGGCAATAAATCTAATTCCTTCGACGCATCGCTTAAGATGCTTTGTTCTAGAGTGACTCAGTTTTTGTTGTTCGTTTACTTTTGTTACATAACGATAATAACACGAACTTATTTCCCGCTCGTTTTGAAATATACTTCCCTGAGTCCTCTAGGAGGATTGAGTCCCTTAAGAAGTTTAAAGACTCCTGAGCTACCATTGCTGCTCCAGTTTAAGTTTCTGATTCTTTGATCAAGTAATACTTCCCTTACCCCTTTCCCCTTAATTCACTTAATTGTAGTTGCATATCACTTAATATATTCCTGAAGCCTATTATTTAATATATTCGTTTTACAAACCAAATGTATGAAGAAGTACCTATTTTCCTATCTAATTGATTGCGAATTCATACACATTTAAGCTGTCAGTAACAAGTTCTTGAACATGTCTTTTTATTATGTTTATTTATGAAAGGAATTATTTTATACATACCTACATAGTTTGTATTGCACGTGCCAGTGCAGTTACGACCTTTTTGGTCTAGATTTTTTTACCAGGACAATGAATATGATTCATTCTGATTCGATCGTATTGAATTACGACCAAGAAAATATGTACTCTATAGGTACTATAAGTAAATTAACCTCCTACAAAAAACGTATTGATGATTTCATCATCAAAGGACACAGTTTTTTCTTTTTTTCTGTATAAGGCTGTAGGCCTTATAATTTTCAATTGTACCTTCATATGAAAAGCGAAATGTGTACAACCTTGAAGTTCAACTTGACGCTTCTTTCAGCGAGATATTTTTAGCTTTCATACTAGACCCTTTATCGATTTTATTCGCATCGTCAGTAGAGTTTGAGCGGGAAAATAGCACCTGACGATTGCTTGTTATATCGTTGTTATTACCTATGTTAAATGAATAGTTTATAACATATCGAATCAAATAAAATCGATTCTTTTATTGGCAGGGTGCGTTTTATACCCCTTTTGCTCCGGGGTGCATTTAAAGAAATCTGCTTGATAAATAGTTTGTTTTCAATACTATGATTCATACGTCAATATTCATTCATGTAAATATTCTTATCAAAACAATAATGTTATGTACTAAATATAAGCCAGCGTAAAATTTTGTGAAAATCAATATTATCGGATATTAGTCACGGAATTCGATACAGTCCCGTTGTTTAATAAGGTGTCGTGTAGCATTGTGACCCAATTCACTATTTCTGTGATTAAGAATTATCAAAAACATAACCGGTCTGATTCGGTTTTATGTAATTTAAACCAATCTATAATGAATTTCCTGTAAAACAGAAACTCCACTAACGCCATTTTCATGCAGAAGTTGGTGAATTTTCGTTAATTTTGTAGCATCTGTCTAGTCGTTCATTTAAATAACCTTCAGTTTGACTAACAATCGCTGTGCTAAAGTCAACGAAACCTAAATTCTGGCACCTAAACTACTGCTACAAAATGACTTACAAAGTGCGAAGAAATATCATTCCGTTGTCGGTATATCCGTTCATTATTTAAATGATTTATGGTCCAACTGACCCATACAATATGACACCTGCATGACCTTCGACCATTTGAGGGTTATACCCATTATGTCGTATCGAGTCTTGAGACGCTATATCAATTTCAATTGAATGATCGAGTCTTTAAGTGCTGTAATTATGAAATAATATCCTGTTACATGGAAAATATTTAAGCGAACATACTTCATGTTTGTTTCTTTGTTATATTATTTTATGTTAATTGAATATGACAGTTTAAACATGTTTAATAACATGTTTTGCTATAAAATTTACTATTATGTTTGTAGATAAAAGTACATTCAGTACTAATAAAGTTCTATCATTCGTAGTAAACAGAACACTTGCATTGGTTTCATTCTCATTGTGTCTTTTTATAGCATTTATATTAAAAGTCATTGACCTAATATTTTCGTTGTGTCACACAAAACATACACAGGCCCGATGAGATGGCAAAAGTACCTACACTACGATCTAGTCCAAATTTTTATCAACACAGAAAATGGCAGTCGCATTATTTACTTGAAGATCTGTAGTTGTAGAGATCAAAATACTAGTACCTATATTCAGCAAAAATATCTGGCACACTGAAACATCAAAACATTTCGTAATTTCATCTTTACCTTATCAACAGCATAATAATCACGTCTGCCAATTGTGTCTTTATTTAGTCACTTATCTCAGGAATTTCTCTGTGACACACATTGATTTCAATACTATGTCTTACTATCAGAGCCGTTCCTAAATTATTATATTTATCTCATCAGTTCATTAGCATCAAAATACTAAAGGCTACAAAATTCTAAGTATCCTGGTTATTATGTAATTCCGTTATCTGTGACGAAGTCTCGAAGTCTGTCGCCATAGTGACGAAAGTTGGCACGTGCCTATCATGTTGAACATTTTAGTGTTGTACTTTTAACCCTACGTCACTGTTATCGTAGCCGGGTCAGACTATCGGCGCGGTTTTGGTAGGGTTATCAACAAGTTCAAACTAAGTGTCAGTGATAATGATTTTTAATTGTTAGTTAGGCCTTGATAGCAATGAGCGTTTGTTAATTTTTCTGCGATTATCTTCTTTGTGTTCAATTCGAACCTTCTAGTTCTATGACATGTCATGTCATCGAAGCATGATCATTTGCTATAATTAAACTGGATGAATAATAACACTTTGTATGCATTAGCTAGGTAACTGCATCGTTTTCGATTGCCAAAAAATATGTGCAATCGAAATAATAATAAATACAAGTTGAATAAAAACGGGACAGGTGTCACGTCACTGGTTTTTTTTTGACAATTTGGAGTTTTTTCAGAAACCACATCACCTACATATTATTAGAAGTGATCTTAGAACAACATAAGTGTGGTTATAAAATATAGCGTTTAATATAAGAACAAGGGACCAATCACGTTTTATAATTAGCGTGAAGGTGTGTATGCGCATTCGAGACGTTCTTTCGAATTTCAATTGGAATATTTCGAACTTCGAACTGTAATAACAACCCCTTGTTATGTAGTTTTGTTGCAGTCCAAGGCTGATGCACATGATTGATTTGTTGCACTTATTGACAGTTTGCACTCATTGAAATCTATTGAACCGTTAAGTGTCCATTTAAAAGTTCTCGCTTTGACGAACACTTGACATATCAATTGACAGTCATAGTGCGCGTCGATACTTGATGCCACTTGTATTAATTGTCGAGCTGCTAAGGGTCATAACAGCTGTATTGCATAAGTGACAAAGTTTAAAGTGCATATTTCTACCTATCAGACAGACTATCCTTCATAAAGCTTACATTATTGATATTGGTCTCTCTTCGGGAGCTACTACACATCACGTCAATGTAACAATCTTGACAAATAAAATGTAGCTAACGAACAACAAACAAGACTTATATCAGCAGGAAACCCAGAATCAACCAATAAGCAACATAATACATAATAAACTCTTCACCAGTTATACAATTCTTTCACAACATACCATAATTCACATAGAACTTGAAATACATGAAACATCTGCACCATTTCAGCCCAGTTACGTGGTTCTACGTAGTGGCGCGATGCGTGTGACGTAGGTAGGCGAAAAGCCAACTATCTGAGAGTGAAAGCAACGGCCGTGCATCCATAATGTCGTCTAGATGTGACAAGATAGTGACGTGAATTACGTTCCGGGTTTTAAAACTGTTTAATGTTTGTTATAGTGTCTAGTTTTTCTGTTATGTCATTGCGTTTGGTCGTAGATCTGCGTTCGGGTTCATTGTAATTACAGCTTGTATTTTCTTCAAAATTATTGCTAAAGGCTTTCACTAAGGAACCTAGATGTCAAATCCTATCTAATCCTTGCATTGGCCCGAAATTCCTAAGTATAATGTTCTTAGATGGATCAGGAAACATGCTAAAACAAGTCCAAGTATACGACTGAAGTTAAAACTGAAAACTATTAACGTCCTCCAAACGACAACATTTATTCGAAATGCACTTAGGCACCCTAATAAATAAGCAATCGACATCTGACACTGGGTGTCCACCAATGGCTTCCAATTAACTATTGTCCAGACTAATCACAAAGACTATTGTGAGGATGTACGTGACCTACGTCTATTGTATCCTTGTATCCATGCAGTTATAGAACTAACAGAGGACAAAACATCCATAAAATAAACTATTTGACACCTTTTCAAAACGTTGACGGTTTTGGCAATTGAAACTTCAGTCGATTTTGGGTGTGGCTTCTAACAGATACCAATCGATTCATCAAGCTCTTGAATATATCTCGATTTATATGAGCAATGCTGAGTTCTTCTTTCATACGTTTCTTTTAAACATCGATTTGAATTTTTCCTTGGAAAGTATTTTAAAAACTAGTCTCTCTCTTTCTTAGTTTATATGGATGATTGATTACCAAAGCTTACATTTTTGTTTTTTTTTTTATTATTATTCTTTATTGCACACTTAATCCATAACACACAGGAGATACAATACATTTATGTACAACGGCGAGCTCAACCCAGAATTGGGTTCTCTTACAACCAACCTTAAAGCGATAGAGAGATTCGATAGGTGTAGGGTAAATCAGAAGTGCACAACAACAATAAATCATTGGACAAACTTTTTTTATTTACTTTTATTGAGACAAACATGTAAAGCTCTGGATATTATAAATACTAAAACCAAGTAACCATGCTGAAATTGAACATTAACCTATCGTAACAGACAAAGAGACCATTACTGAATTAAAACAACATTATCAGAGTGATACCTACCATATTTTATTAATACAATAGTACCATATTCAGTACACTATGTGTTTGATAGTAAACAATGCTAATTGTTAATCGTTCCCACTTGCGGCACGTGTGTATGTCGTATATTTAGATTAGCTGGCGTGCTGTGTTCAGCATGCGATTACGTTGGAGTTCCAACTTTTCAAACTAGTTCTTTTATTAGGTCAATTTTCTGTTTTATCGTTACAAAATGGAGCATTTGATAAAATTCTGCTTCCATTTAATCTTCTTCAATAAATTCATTTAATACCTTCTTGCATTGTTGATTTAATAATCTGTTCAAAGCTATCATTTGCTACAAGTCTTTCTCTTCTTACAATGTCTTCTTATTAGTTGTATGCTATCTAGCATTGTCGCAGCACTTTATCTTCTGAGTACGGAAATGTTCTCTTAAATAGGTTCGTTTGATGTACCAAATGAGCTGGGAGACATGTATCTTGCCAATACCACGTTTGGCAGTCAGTTCATGTAGCTCTTGCATATGGCAAATGATTTAGTGTCATGCTCTTGCTACGACAGTGAGTACTTTAGTCCATATGTGAATCCTGATATATCGAGACACTCTTCACTAGGAAAACATAAACAGTCGAGAAAATTAAACCTTTCTTCAAACGCAAAATTGATCAGTACGAAAAAAGTTTTTCTTAGAATCATTCGAAGTAGGTATATTGGATTCACGGTAATTTTGAAGAAAAAGATAACACGATTGTCGGCGTGCTTCATAAAAATGTACGCACTTAATTTTCTTCAATGAGATACATTAATGAAAGGATCATAAAGGTTGTGTTCTGAACATTTAAAGAAAGTTTATGTTAAACTCTGTGTCTTTGGAAACCACATAAAATATTTCTGCATAATTAACATTGTAATTTTGAAAAGTAAATACGATAGCAATAAAAGATAAATACAAAGCAATAGCTACATGGTAATGTCTATCGTAATTTTCCGGAATAACAAATGAAATAGAAGTAAATAATGCTACATTAAAAAGAAATGATAGCACGTCACTTAGTGTTCCTTACTCACGCAACTCGATAGATCATCAAATTGGCATTTATTCAAAAACTATTGCAACCAGAGAATCTGAACGATGTTTCAGAAGAAATTATACTAGAAAATCTCGTAACCTAGGTGTTCCCAACTCCTGCTTTAGAAGTTATTTTGGTGAAACGCCACAGGAAAGTCGTTTGACGTAAATATCGGGAGGGACACTGGATTTGGCGTCATACTGACGAGTAAACAGTCGTGGTCTCGCTGCCCAAAATATTATCTAATTAACCATGAATAATGTCAAACACTTGTTTGTTGGTTATCAATTTCTTCGAAAACATGCCACTCAAACAAACTACGTGCCTATAAATAAGTCAAAAATAGAAGACGAAAAAATTTACCAAAATCAGAATTGTCATTAAAAAATATAAAATGTCTGCAAAGATCACGAATACATAGATTTAATAGCGGACAATTCCACGATTTACATATCAAAGTGAAATTCTACAAAACGGATGCGACTCCCAAATTTAAAACCGTGTTATTCCAAAGCGTTCCTGTTTACTTCCCTAACTAAAACATTCGTCCTAGACTACACTTACAGGATCTTCAAATAGAAATGTAATGAACTCTCGGAAAGTTCCATAGCGGGTGTATGTAANCAACCCAGAATTGGGTTCTCTTACAACCAACCTTAAAGCGATAGAGAGATTCGATAGGTGTAGGGTAAATCAGAAGTGCACAACAACAATAAATCATTGGACAAACTTTTTTTATTTACTTTTATTGAGACAAACATGTAAAGCTCTGGATATTATAAATACTAAAACCAAGTAACCATGCTGAAATTGAACATTAACCTATCGTAACAGACAAAGAGACCATTACTGAATTAAAACAACATTATCAGAGTGATACCTACCATATTTTATTAATACAATAGTACCATATTCAGTACACTATGTGTTTGATAGTAAACAATGCTAATTGTTAATCGTTCCCACTTGCGGCACGTGTGTATGTCGTATATTTAGATTAGCTGGCGTGCTGTGTTCAGCATGCGATTACGTTGGAGTTCCAACTTTTCAAACTAGTTCTTTTATTAGGTCAATTTTCTGTTTTATCGTTACAAAATGGAGCATTTGATAAAATTCTGCTTCCATTTAATCTTCTTCAATAAATTCATTTAATACCTTCTTGCATTGTTGATTTAATAATCTGTTCAAAGCTATCATTTGCTACAAGTCTTTCTCTTCTTACAATGTCTTCTTATTAGTTGTATGCTATCTAGCATTGTCGCAGCACTTTATCTTCTGAGTACGGAAATGTTCTCTTAAATAGGTTCGTTTGATGTACCAAATGAGCTGGGAGACATGTATCTTGCCAATACCACGTTTGGCAGTCAGTTCATGTAGCTCTTGCATATGGCAAATGATTTAGTGTCATGCTCTTGCTACGACAGTGAGTACTTTAGTCCATATGTGAATCCTGATATATCGAGACACTCTTCACTAGGAAAACATAAACAGTCGAGAAAATTAAACCTTTCTTCAAACGCAAAATTGATCAGTACGAAAAAAGTTTTTCTTAGAATCATTCGAAGTAGGTATATTGGATTCACGGTAATTTTGAAGAAAAAGATAACACGATTGTCGGCGTGCTTCATAAAAATGTACGCACTTAATTTTCTTCAATGAGATACATTAATGAAAGGATCATAAAGGTTGTGTTCTGAACATTTAAAGAAAGTTTATGTTAAACTCTGTGTCTTTGGAAACCACATAAAATATTTCTGCATAATTAACATTGTAATTTTGAAAAGTAAATACGATAGCAATAAAAGATAAATACAAAGCAATAGCTACATGGTAATGTCTATCGTAATTTTCCGGAATAACAAATGAAATAGAAGTAAATAATGCTACATTAAAAAGAAATGATAGCACGTCACTTAGTGTTCCTTACTCACGCAACTCGATAGATCATCAAATTGGCATTTATTCAAAAACTATTGCAACCAGAGAATCTGAACGATGTTTCAGAAGAAATTATACTAGAAAATCTCGTAACCTAGGTGTTCCCAACTCCTGCTTTAGAAGTTATTTTGGTGAAACGCCACAGGAAAGTCGTTTGACGTAAATATCGGGAGGGACACTGGATTTGGCGTCATACTGACGAGTAAACAGTCGTGGTCTCGCTGCCCAAAATATTATCTAATTAACCATGAATAATGTCAAACACTTGTTTGTTGGTTATCAATTTCTTCGAAAACATGCCACTCAAACAAACTACGTGCCTATAAATAAGTCAAAAATAGAAGACGAAAAAATTTACCAAAATCAGAATTGTCATTAAAAAATATAAAATGTCTGCAAAGATCACGAATACATAGATTTAATAGCGGACAATTCCACGATTTACATATCAAAGTGAAATTCTACAAAACGGATGCGACTCCCAAATTTAAAACCGTGTTATTCCAAAGCGTTCCTGTTTACTTCCCTAACTAAAACATTCGTCCTAGACTACACTTACAGGATCTTCAAATAGAAATGTAATGAACTCTCGGAAAGTTCCATAGCGGGTGTATGTAAACACCACAAGTGATGGGGCACTGAATGCAGACGTAATATTTGGACCAACATTGGTTAAATCACCAACATTGGATCCAGCTGACTCAATTATTACATCTGAGTCATCGTTTACTTCAGATATACCTCCGATTTTTATCGCTCATATATTTTTTCCTCGAGAAAGTTCAAGAATCAATGCTGAGTGTCCTTGAACGTAACTTATCACTTCGTGTTAGTGATCGATGGGCCGAGTACATTCATATGTTATCAGTCATCGTATATCAAGAGTTCCTCGTTTCCAAGCGAAGCTAACACTAGGTGGATATAGACTGTAAACACAAGGGACAACAAAATGACGCATTGAAAGGACCGTGATGGATGAGTTTTGGTTTTGTTGTGAAATTTTCTCGTCCTCAAGATCGATAGTATACCTGTTTACGTCACCCATATTGATTATAAACAAAACAGATTTAGGATCTCTAAAACTGTCGTGTTCACTGTCTTCGTTTCCTTGATCAATACATTAATTGCTTGGTCCGGAACTTTCTCTGGTTTGTTTCTAAATTAACTGCAGTGCGCTTGTTTTGTATCCAATAGTGTTGGCATCCTATCAGAATATATTTAGATCGGGTTCGTTAACCAAAACATAACCGTACTCAATATTTTTTACATAAAATTGTCATCTACGACATTCAGTAAATCTTTGCAAACAAGATTTTCGTCTGTATACAAAAATAGTTTGTGTATAGAGAAAGAGCAGTTATTTATTATTGTAATGGAATTAAATGGCCTTGGTCTATTAGCGGATGAAAACAAAATCATGATTTCAGTATTTGTACCTACGAAGCTAGACGCAATGTTATTGCCACTGCAATCGTAGTAAATAATGTAATCACAAGAATAGATTGATAAACTCCTTGAGGGTAAAGACATGTTTCTCATTCTATTTCTTTTTTGTTTGACCGCTGTTCAAAAAGTGAATGGTTTTTTCAATTTTATATTTAGCGATTACTAAAGTTCAAGGTAGTACAAGTACAATACAGGATTCAATGTTAACTCCCTTATTTAGTATACCTTTGCTTCTTTATTTTACTCTAAAGGGTTCTGTGCAAATAAGCATCATAATGCCTCATTTGAATATAGCTGAACTAAATATAAAGCCATAAGCTAGCTATGGGTAAATCTGGGTCACGCTCACAACGCATTTCAATATGAAAACACATCGCCTAGACTGTTTGATTCCACACTCCGTATCGACACGTGTCTTGCTTATAAACAGATCCATGTCTGAAATTCAGACTAACTCGACTCTTTGATAACGTTGTTAGAAAGTGTTTGCCCTACTTTGGACATGTTATAGTAAGTTTCTTATGCCAGAATACCCAAGGCTCCCAAAAAGTTTCGATGAAAACTAGCTGATATTTATGAGCTCGCAAACTCGCTAGCATCTTACCGAACGTCCTTGTGAATGCCCCTTAGCCATCGATTTGTTTACCTCGCCGGTAAAACGTAACATCGAGTCGGGTAGGCGGTGTGATAGTTATTTTAAGATGTTGTCTAGTTAAGGGATAATCAGTTGTTTATTTTTATAAAGTGGTTGTTTATGTGTCGTCTTCTTCATCTTTTTTATCTCCTGCAATGTTTTATTTTTCGTAATGTTGATTCTGATAAACGTGTTTCCTTTTTTTCTGATTGGGTTAGCTGCGTGTCTACTCCAATCTAATAAGATCCCAAAAATAATGCTCTGAGGAAAATTCTTTCTTGAAAAGTAGAACAAAGAATTTTGTTATCGACTTTGTATGTGTCACTGCCCTATAGCTAGAACCTCCACGACCAACTCCTCTACCTCAGAGGGTGGGGGTGTGTCGAGGGGTTGGGATAGGGTAAGGTCAAGGTAGTAGCTTGCGCGCCTGCGCACTGCACTTCAAGATGCTGATGCAGCACTATGTAAGCATGCACCAGGCTTTCGGGCCCTCTTGAATAATGCTCCATCATCGAAACCGTAGTCTGAAGTACCTGCTATAAAAGAGCGAACTCTTAAAGTTGCATCCAATCTTTTCTGGTCTAGTCATGGTATTTTTATTCAAGGAGTTAAACATCTTAAGATGTCTTTTTCAAAGGTCTCTGTGGTCTCTAATATCAAAACCACAGCAAAATCACGAATCTTCATTGCTTTGGCCTACATAACACAAATTATCTGTATGTTCACGGATGATATCACGGCCACGGTTCATTGGCCAAATATGGGTGGCAAAAACAAGCTACTGTATGCAAAAAATTGTCTTGATTGTACACTGAGAGGAATAGTTAATAACGTCAGGCTTCGTTCCGGTAGGGGCCAGTTTTAAATGATCTTCAAGGTCGGTCTTTGTCATTTGAATTACGTTTAGTTATGTAATTTGAGTTTTGGCTCTAGTAGTTTTCATTTTATTTTCGTTCGCTATTCATATTACGAAATACGTAAATCTTGTCGTATGTAGATCTTTTCAATCAACAATAGTATCATTTGTGCAGTGAATTACTTCCAACAATGTTTCCATCGTACTGTGTTGCAACACCTGCAGCCATGAGTCTCGAACATGAAACTACCGCGTGATTACAATCGTTTTGCCTCACGTTTCAGGGCTAAATTTGGCCAATTTTGACAAGTCAAGGCACCATTATATCATGAATTAATTAATAATGGTACGTAATAGGTTTATTATGATGTAAAAAAGCAATATAGCTTTAATATAAAATTTAATAGTGTTTTTCGTGAAGCGTTCGACTGATATCTGTGCATCGTATATTATCATTGATGTCGCAGACTTCGTAACAAACTTTTTCTTCCTTTTCTTTCATCTTTAAACAATTACGACTTTTCAACACCGTCAGTATCTAAGATTCTGGCAGCATCCTCCTGCATTACCTATGTCCACGTAATTATATTAAAACTAATATTAGTTTGTCCAGCACCACCTGACGTCACGAACACAAATAGGGAGATTGCCAAATTTTGGTTAATTTACCCGCGTGTCAAAGCTCCGTAATCCTTGGATGTATTTTTGGCCCTTTTTGCCAAATTATAACCGACATTGTGATGCGTAGGTAGAATTTGGCAAATAAGCGTATTCGTTGGAATAACGCTATCGCCAGTCTAATTCTCATCGTTTATGTAAAAAATAGGTATTGTTTTAATCTAGACACAACAGACAGCGGAAACAGATAATTTTAAAACGAAGTATTTTTTTAGCTATTTGAGTTTTACAAGCAAAAATACTATCAATAATTTTTCTTTTACCGTTTTACTTTTATTACATTAGATTTGTCCTTGCAATTGGACTTTCTTATCGTGTTTGTCAAGAACTCGTGTTGCAGTTCGTCTGTACGCTAGTTGTTTCTATTTATATTTTTGGGCAAATCGTACTAGCACGTTGGATTTGCTCGTGCATCTAATAATTTATACCATTTATTCCGGATCAAAGACTCTCTGGGTGAAATTACTTTATCATCGAAATGTTTGAAAAGTTTTAATATGATTTACTTTTCATCGTTTTCTTATGTCTCTTCAACTAGGTTTAGTGTCACAGTAATGTGATTTTTTTGTCCAAAAAATAACAGTTACGCAATTATTTATCAAGGCAATGAACTTTATGGGCAGGTTATCAGCCTAACTGACCCATTTTTTTGCACTACGTATTTTTGGGTGCCCCCTTAATTCAGCATATAATGTTATTAATATAAAATCTTACATCACGTACATAGAAATATCAATCCGGACGAAAATCAATAGAGCCATCGCAGCTCATAACACTGTCAACCTGTGTTCCTTGATATAGTAGGCGCACCCCCTACCCTCCCCCGTAACTGCGCAGTAGTTTTCATCCCGCACAACTTTCTAGAATGCTCTCGAAACGAAAATTCATATCACAGCTACCATTTTTGGACTATTCGCAGTTTTATGATGAATATCCTAAACTGTAGATGGTGATGGTTTTAGGAGGACGAACCTGAAATAAAAGAGACGTCTGTTTTGTACAACGTATACTTATTTACAAACTGTTTCTTGTCTTACTTAATGTTAATTTTACAAACACTAGTTAAATTGCAATGATTTTGATGTGTGGACGTTTTCTTGATAAGCCCTGAAAAACGTTCGAACTTTCATTTCATTATTTTGCAGTTTCATGTTGGGGGTGTGGTTCGCCATCCTACCGATATCAATGCGTAGTATGACCTAGAATTTGGAAAACGAAGTCCTTTAATTGCAATAACCTGAAGATTCCTAAAAATATTCCTAGGGACAGTTTTTGCATGAATTCTTGTCTATTTTTTCATATATTTGTGTGTGTATTTCTTATGTCAAATTGTGTGGGACATGTACACATTTGATATTCCACATCATCTCTGAATGTGACCTAATTTCATATTTCACTCATGAAGCCCCACTCCGCAACCCCCTGGCTCAGGTAACTGCGCAGTATTTCAATCTCGAACATGTTTCTAGAAATCGCGGTGCATATAATTGATGTAGTGGTGTTCCCGCCGGTCCAGGTATCGATCGGGACCTGCGCGCTCCCGGCTGCAAGCAACAGGCTATGACGCAGTTACAGCCCAACCATCTGTTAGTGTTTATTTAGGTATACTAAGTTAGAATGTTCTAGCTGCCGAGTTGTGACTTGTAGCCTGTCTAGGACCATATACATGTCAACAAAGCTATCTTGATTTGAAATCATATACACATTCATTTTTCTCTTTCATTAAAACTGTAATTAAGTCAATCAAACGCTTGACTAAAGTCAAGTAGGAATGTTTTACGAAAATCGATATCTCTCGCGGTTTTTATCAGGTTCCTATTATCAACACTTTTTGCTTGGACGATTTCAGAGTTGATTCTTCGGGTTCAATAGCACGTAATTTATTGTCTTCCCGCGAACTTTTGACCTACTTGTGATATAAGACTTATCATTCATGAACTGCGCCAATAGAGACGTGTGCTCAAAGATACTAGTGAAATCACGCCGTAACATGATGCTTAGTGTTATTGCCGAAACGGAGTTTTAAATATTGAACATTTATACTAAATTGAGCAACTTGGTGCTATGAAACTTATTCGTTTTGTCCAACAAGACGTTTAGTTTTAGATTATAAATAAATAGCTAGGTATTTCTATACAAATTGGTCACATTTCGGCAAATCGGGCCAAGTTTTTACAAGGTCGCGCAACTTGTGACTAATGCAGCTAAACGTCGCTATTATTTACGTTAGTTTTATGAGTTGGTAATGATATTCTTTTAACGTTCGATGTTATGTAACTTTTATAGCCTTTATTAACAACACACGTGGCTTCTCTTTGATTTATTCATGAGTAATGACACCACATTAAGCGTAACCACTATAGCAATAATAGTTATCCTTCTACTTCTTACTTTGGCAATATTTAGTTTTGTGCTTTTCGTATTTTTTGCGCCATCTAAGGAAACTATTTCGTCTTCCCAGACTTCCAGACAAACAGTTTCCTCACGTCTGAGACTCGTGTTTACATCTCTGTCACTGTGCCAAGTTCAACAGCCAACACCTAGCAGACAGTTACTTCACAATACATAAAAACTTACAAACAATCTTACTCTATAGTTTACATAATAATGTTAATAGGGAAATTTGTATCCAGATTTCAGCATCAGTTAGACTTGCCTCAAAACAGATTTTGCAGGTTTCTATTTCTCGTCCCCAGAATGACTTATGATATTAACATAGAAATTAAAAGTGACGAAAAGGGCTTATATAATTCATTCCCCTCGAAATTCCGACTTGGGGCGCGACAATGAAGCCTTAAAAAAGACTCCAGAAATACTATCCTTGATTTGCTTCTTTAGGGGAAAACCCTTTTAACCGGAGCCTGTCGAGGCTGCGGGATTGTTTAAAAGAGTTAACGCAGCCCTGGCTCCAGTAGAAACAAATGAAAATAGCCCGAGAAAAATTTACTTTAAGTGAGAAGTAGCAATCTTTGATAGACAAAATACTTTGACAAATTCTCTCAGTGTACAATAACAAGTAAATATTTGATTTCAAAACCTATTAGGTCGGTAAAGGATAAGCGTGACCAACACTATTAGCTAAGCGACCGTGTTTGTTCCAAACGATAAGCAACTATGTGACGTTTAGTTTTTGGGTCAGCCGTGTTACGTTGACATTACTCCCTAGAGTCTTTAGCAGCTTACTTTGCTTTTAAAGCATAACTTGGTACTATGTCTGCACAGTATTCACTATTTTGATTAGTTTAAATGACCTTCGTACTTGGGATATAGTAAAGGGTGAATTTTCTTGCTTTTGTTATGTGACCCTTGAACATCTATGTTTGCTTTTTCGTCTTTATAGCCTAATGCCTTTTATTCTTGGTTCTGGTTTTCTTCATTCTCTTTCTAGTCTCTCTTTAGGCATTTTGGCCTATACAAATTTTGATTGTGGTCTTCTTAACTATTATATTCAATCCGACTTAGATTTTTGCAAAACGTGACCTGCCCACTGCAGCATCATCTTATAGACTACATAAGTTAAGTTTGCACATGGATTCTGGCTGGATTTTGTATGCACTAGAAAATAATATGGATTACGTACACTGTAATATTCCTTTATATAATGCTGTCAGCACAGATTAGTGACGATTCTCGGAACGGAAAAATTGCTGTAAATGCTCCACTTTCATATTATATGACAATAATTTGTTTAGCTAGCTTTAACTGCCGTTATTTCTATAAAGTTTTCTTTTTAAAAGGAGACTGTCATGTTACAGTTGTCTGTGCTTGAAAAGCAAAGATTTGATATAATAATAAGTATCAAAACTCAAAATAATTTATTCAAACTTGGCTGCAAAACAGAACTTTTTGAACGTCCAAATTCTCCAAAACGCCCAAGCAACCTTCTTTACTTGTTCTTATGTGTTTTTGCTGGGAAGAAGTGGCACAACAAACTCCCCAGCAACACATGTCTGTCTATAGGTTTGAAGAACCTTTAAACAATATTCTTCTTATTCTTAAATATATCTTCCTCAAATCAGATCTCATGTCAAAAGCCTTTCTGTATCAGTCTAGAATTTTGAACCTTGATCTTAGTTTTCTCAAAGATTTCCTGTGTGTCTTCCACTGTATACATAAGGTGTTTGCATGTGTGTGTTCCTATGTATCATGTAGACTGTTGACATGTGTACACACATGCAAGTGATGTAGGTACCTAGACCTACTTTACGTCACTGCGACGTCAATAGAAACTTATCGTCATATAACTATGTACGGTATGATTATTGCTATTATGCTTATTAAGTGAGACAAGTTTAAGATTTATACAGCTAGTTTGTATACTCGTGTTTTTAGCATATTTAAAATGAGAATACACTACTGTCATAGTCTTGATCCTTGGTCAAATACTGGTCCCTAAACCCTTTCATTGCAATATTTTTACTATAACTCAAGAACATATTCATCAGATTATATTTTAAGCAATTTATAAAACCATAAAATGAAAATGTATTTTTTATTGCAAATATTACCGCTACAAAGTTAAAACATGTTTACAATTGTAAAATCCTATTTAAATACAGTACAATAGTTTTCGTTTAGTAAAAAATTCTTTTACCCCTTTTTAAACGGAAACTCAAGGTTTTTTAACTCAAAATCTCAGATGGAATAAAGAGCCTAATTAATAATACTCCATATATTTTTATCCGAGTAAAAATTACCAATATGTATGTGTATATCCTTTCGATGCATTTAGCGACCGTTTTTGGTTTACTAAATGGTTGGAGGAATTTACACGCAATACGCGTACAGAGGAAAAAACTGCACGATTTCGGCAGGTTTGACAACTGGGTTCGACTCGCGATCCGGTAACTTAACAAAACTGGATATTGAAGAAGCATCAACTTACATTTAGTGAGCTGAAAATATAATTTTGAAACAAAACTTAGCTGTATTTTCTTGCAAAATTTTATGATAGGAAAAAAATAAAATTCGACCTATCAATTTTGATACTTGCTTAAAAATTATTACCGTTTATTTAAAAGAAAAACAGTTTGAATTCAATTATGTGAATAGGAAAATCGTTTTCTCATACACATTGTCAATGTTGCATCCTCGAGCAATACCAATTGTTACAAAAATAGCTCGCCGGCTCTATTTGTACCGGTCTTAACAAGATAAACGGCCCGTTAGCATAACACGTGCTTATGCAGCGCACTTTTCTTATTGAGCATGATTGATCAATCGAGTTGACTCGGTAATCATCGGATAGAGGCGTTAAATCAATTGACTCGAGTATTTTCCATCTTGTGCATAAGTGGGTTAGGTATAGATAGACTGTGTGGTCTTGTAAAACATGGTAATTTTTACACAGAGAAATATTCAGAAGTTTGAATGAAAAGATAACGAAATCGGAACGGTGTGGCGATAAAATGATTCATGACTCGATTAAACGTTAGATGCAACGATGCAACTAATCGATTCGATTCCGTCTCGTCGTCATAGTGACGAACGGCTGGCAACTGCCATCCCCGCGCCCTTCATCACGTAGGTATTGACCGGTTACCTGTATTCTACCTGTGTGCGACGTATCATAACTCAATATCCGTACGCGTATGTCGGCTTCCAGAATATTGAGTTACAAGGATATACTTAGCTATATAGACCCTATCTTTATTCATTGGCACTTTTAAAAGAGGTTATGTTCTTACCGAGTAGGATATCATTACAAGCACATCACACGCCTAATTTGGTCTACTGGTAGAAAAACAAACGTATGACTTGTATTACCTTACTGTCTTGTCGTTGTTTGAATATGGCGTGCATCATAATAACAATGCCATAATGCGAAAGCTGAGTTTACATAGGTACGTAGGTACGTTGTAATTATTATTATGTATGTTCTATATAATTTACCTGCGCTAGATCTCTATAATAAGGCACTTAGTCTCAGGTAATTGCATAGAATTTACTTCGTTACTTTTTCCTGGATGTCATACAATTTTGCTCGCAGGAATATTGGAAAGTGAACAAAGTGCAGCCTAATAAATAAAATGTCAACGTCTCATAATTATAAATAGCTACCCGATACGGTTACAAACTGAACGCAATTAATTGTTTACTCGAGCATACGCCGGGAACGTGTTAGTACTAATCGTGTTTACTATATTACATAATGGTTATCGAGCTATGTGCTGGCATTGATTATGCATAAATACATTTAAACAGTAGTTCCAATCCGACACAAACCTACGTATTCTAGTGTCTAAACTGTAGCTTGCAAAGAAAACAGACCAGATACTGTACATGTATCAGAAAACGCATACACAGATGTGTGGAAAAGCCTGTTCTTCAGGTAAACTCATAAAAGTATACCGTTACGGTAAAAAATTGCACCAAGCCGTGATTGCTTCCGTCTGTAATAACAAGAACACGTCAATAATTTTATACACCGGGTGCATCTTCTGCAATTTTATCTGCAGTTCGACGGTGACCGTCTCAGAGCTGCTTTATCTACGTAGTTATACTCGATTACATTGTATGCGCTCGTGGCTAAGTGCTTGACCGTAAGAATGACGGATGAATTGAGCTGATTTATTACTATACACTGCAGAAAATTGGCTATAGAACGCTCTATTTAACTCCCTTCGTCTACTGTGCTGCAAATGTATTATGTTGAGAAATGAACTACAATATTACATTAGTTTTTCATTATCAGATAATTGCATAACGTTTGACACTTGCACCTAGCAATAGTGTAATGTTGCAGGCATATATGCTCAATCATCATTGTACACTGAAGTATTAAAAAAATACTAATAAGCATAATAAATAGGCTAATGGAATGTGATTAGACTTTGACCTCGTTCTAATTAATGAAACCTAAGTCTAAACAATTTATTTTTATGAAATATGCAAATTTTTGTAATGCCATTAATTTAAATAGGCCCGGATACGTTTAAAAATATTACATGCGCCGGTCTAATTAATCTCGTTAGAGATTTGATAAAATTGTACTAGAACAAAATATTAACGAAAAAACTTAATTACAGATGTGTTATCAAATGCGATGATTAAGAGTCACATGACATTTAGGTCAAGAATGATTGTTGAACTGTCCCTCCGTCTATAGTACAAGAGTTCTTAGAACATTATCATCTTATTACACGTTATCATTAATAAGGAAATATTATTTAAAATAAACTTTAAATTATATTGCTACTGGGTAGCAACAGTAAGTTATCACACGCCAATGTTGACTTTTATAAATAACAGTGTCAAACTGTCACTATTTATAACTTCAAGTATCAAAACGACCTGGGCCTTGTGTAGTTTTGGAGAGAGATAAAAATTATTCTCAAGAGATTTTTGGTATAATTATTTAACACTTATATGATGAAATAAAATAAATAAATTAATTAACGAATTATTTTTAACTTCAGTTATTTACTTTATAATGGAATTTAATTTTCCTTAATGGTTTTGTTACATGTTTTGTCTAAAATACACCAAAAATAAGAACGTATGATAACATAATATTCAATAACACGTCCTAGTTTTGGCTACCATTAACCTATCGGAAACCAATTGACATAAAACTACAAGTTAAATAAATTAACCTAAACTAATACGCATTTGTTTATCTAATATTTAGGCTGATGTAATAATAGACAGAACCAACGTACTATTATCTTAGAGACCACTACTGTACCACAGGGTTGTCACTTTAAATAAAAATCCATTTTGTATTAGCAGATGGGAATCAAAAATCTGTTGACTTTCAATCAACTTTGTGAGAGGTTTTCATGCATATGAAGGCATTAATAAAGTAAAAAAACTGTTAACGTATAGTTCTTTAAATCGTTTTCCATGACATGAAGTTCTAGCTATTATTGATATCAAAAATTATAGGAAAGAATTAAAAGTAAAAGTTATCATCATCTGTCTAGCCTTCAGTTTAGTATTAAAAAAAAATATGAACGGTGACAACCCTAAACCGGATCGCACCAGCCTCACAGATTAATTTGTGTGTTAAGTGACTCGCGTTCTAAATCCTAAATAGACAATAGTATAATTAGCTAATGTGATATTAGACTAAGGACTAATTACCACAGACCTTATCAGTTTTAGACGCGTCTATGTTTACTTCGACTGGCCGGTAGAGATTAACGTATGCGCAGACTTTTTGTTTTACTTTGTAACTCTCAGTAAGTTTGAAGATTGTGCACCATCTATCCATTAAGTGCACATGCAGGCTTCATGCAAATCGATCTGTATTTTGCGTGACATGCATGCGTGGGACTGTCCTATGCGGACCGACACTTCTTGATACTAAAGCGATCTTTGACTTTATAAATACCTAGAAGCAAAACTTTAGAATATGATACTGTCTTTCAGGATTTATTTATTGCTGAATTTTATATAAATGGTTTTGGATTTTCGTATACTTTCCGATTAGCTAAAGCTCACTCAAACACGAGTGAAACCGCCGGTTTCACCCGTGTTCCGTGGAAACTATAAAAGCGTCCTCGACAATGGACTATCTAACACTTTTCTCACGTTACCATTTCTTCTTCCACAGTGAGAGCAGCATGTTCGTCTCCCGCCGCCGCTGGATCCTGAAGACCTGCGGCACCACCACACCGCTGCGGTGCGTGCGCGCCGTGCTGGGACTAGCACGCGACGTGGCTGGCCATGCGCGCGTGCACAACGTGTTCTATTCGCGCAGGGAGTTCGCACGCCCAGCTGCGCAGTTGCAGCCCCATGATAACTTTGATTCAGAGGTGAGGATCCTTTGATACTGTTTAGAATTTGGAGTGGTGGGTCTTGCTTTAGGGAGTCGAATGTGTGAGTGTGTTGACAGGGGAATGAATAGACGGGACCGTCTACCTTGCCAGGGCATTGTTCGCTTATTTTGGAGCCCCTAATTTTGGAAGTCCTGGCTCCTGCCATGTGTCTGTGTTTTCCTCGTGAAAAGTAACAAACTTGAAACTTGAAGTTATGCCATTTCAGTAATTGTCTAACGATTACCATAACCTCCTTAACATGTCCTAGAAAAGAATATATATTTTAAAGTTTCAGAAGTGAAATTTACAGAACAAAAAAATGTGGTAACTTTTGCCAAATTAAATTTATCCATGATAATGCCACCTATTTAACAATGCAAATGTTGTATACTTGCATAAAACCGCATAATTATCGTCCTGTCTATCACTTAATAGTCCACCAACTTATTAGACGTTCTTGATGAGTTCACACAAGCCTACTTCTAACAGCTTGGGACATTCCGCTCCAATGAACCGAAGGGCTGATCAGTTAGCTGACGGTAAACTTAGCACGTACCTCTGAAATGTTCAGACGGGCCTTTGATAGCTAGTCAACCAAGTGATCACCGTTTTCGTAAGTCTAGCCTGGTTTAATTTTGTAAACGTGCATTGAACCTGGCTGAAATATGAGTCATTTAAGGGTATGGTAAATAAATGACCCTCGGTAGGTATTGAACTGTGAGGAATATTTTTTTAAGATGAAGTGCAAATCGCGACTGATATCTATACTAATATTATAAAGAGAAAAACTTTGTTTGTTTGGTTGTAATGAATAGGCTCTAAAACTGCTAGACCGATTTTAAAAATTCTTTCACCGTTCGAAAGCTACATTATCCACGAGTGACATAGGCTATATTTTATCCGGGTACGGGCAGTAATTTCCACGGGATGCGAGTGAAACCGCGGGAAAATGGCTAGTTACCTATAAATGAGAAAGTAACTCTGTCTGTCTATCTGTTACACCAAAACTTCTGTGATCGATTTAAATGAAGTCTAAAAACTGAGGACATAGGCTACTTTTTATTTGGGTATACGTACTTTATAAGTATTTTTTACGTATTTTCCTCGGGACGAGGGAAACTATTATATATTTTTTTAAAACATTGCTAATCACTTTTCTGTATAATAGGCTCAAAATATAATTACTCTAACAACCGCCGATTAATTAAAAAAAACAGTACCATATTCCAAAAAACGAGCCTAATTACTCATTTTTGTATTGATAAGGTTTTTCCAAAAAGCTTTGATAAGGAATTTAATATGTTGCAATGTGACAAACAGCCCCGATTGTTACTCACTAATATACAATGACAAATATTATGAAATACAACCAGGGCCTGATTAACCCTTAGGCTAATTAGGCTGCAGCCTAGGGCGCGAGGATCAGGGGGGAGCGAGGAACCGGGGGCTCGGTGAAATCGTATCTTTGCAAGCACTATAAGTCTAGAACATATAACCTACATATTTCAAGTAAATCGAGAATAATCACTAAAACTAAATACGCTGAAACTGAAAGATGATCGATCTGAATACCTTTATAGGTAGCAGTGGCGTAGCGTGGCTATACGCCGCCCGGGGCGGAAGACAATTTTGCCGCCCATGACATTAGGTTTAAAAAAAATTACAGTTAAAAAAGAAATCCCAATCGCCAAGGCGAGGGTTGGACTAAGGATCAAAACCGTGAATAAAGAAAGCGAGG
>NWSH02000556.1:6712094-6726822 GCA_002382865.2 Heliothis virescens
TTTTTTTCTAGTTTTATCTCTAAAAGGTAAACACAGAAAAAAGAAATGAGAGCATTGAAAAGGCGCGAACGAAACGGGCGCTTATAATTTTGTTAGTTGGGGATTGTAAATGCGCGAGCGAAGCGAGCGCGAAATTTTTTTTAGCTTGAAGATTATACAATACATAATTAAATAATAAATAAGTAAATGTTTCTTTCTTCCTTTCTTACATTTTGCCGCCCCCTAAAAAGTGCCGCCCGGGGCGGGCCGCCCCCCCCGCCCCCGCCACGCTACGCCACTGATAGGTAGTATGACTATGTAGAACAGTGGCGGCGCTAGGCGTCGGCGACGTCGTCGCCCACCGAGGGCCTCGCGCCTGAGGGGCCTCGCAGAAATACTAGCTACCTACTTATTTGTTTTCGTTTCGCCAATCATCCTGGCTTAGATTGCCGACCCCGAACAATTCGGGACTAAAGCTAAGCAGATGATAATGAATTTTATTATTTAACAAATGCCCGATGGAAGTGAGTGGGTATTTTATGGGTATTCAGAATCGTCTGTCTGGCAAAACTATGAAATGAAAGTTTCGCCCTAATAAGCGTTCTCACACACATTGCCCGACACAATATCTGTTTTGGGTGAAAATGTTTGTAAGTAAGTGTGGCCAGCACAGTGAGCTTCCACTGAGCTTCTCAAAGTTAAAAATGATAACAACGTATTTGAGAAGCACGATGAGCCAAGGCAGGCTATCCGCGTTATTAGTTCTGAAAATCAAAACTGAAATAGCGGCCAGACTTTACTACACACAAAAAAAATACAGTGAGGCCGAAAACGTCGACTATTTTAATTTCTGTGTGTAATTATTAGTGTCATCATTTTAAAAACAATAAAACTCGTTATACTCATATTTTTTTTCATAATTTAGCTCACTTAATTTAACGGTTTTTAAGTATCTACGTATCAGATCATTTTTCTGCTGAAAAATTCGCGCTCGCTCCTTTCGCATCCTAATTTTAAGTTATTCATTTCATCTTTTTCATCTATGTGTAATACGCAATCTATCAAAATGGAATGTGCAACTAAATTCATAAGATTTTTTGCGCTCGCTTCGCTCGCGCCTTCATGTTTTTTCCTATGGATTTCTTATAAAAATATAAATTCCAATTTGGCTACTACTGTATGACCCCCTGGAACAACTTTTGATCTGCCCTAGGGCCTCGCAAACTTGGTTGAAGTTCAACCTGGCGCTAGACCAAATGTGTACGTCGCACGGTGGCCGATAAAATTCGCTCGCCTTTCGTAGGAATTTTGAAAAATTAAGTTTTTTTTTGGTAGATTTTGAGTATGTAGGATTGTTGGGGACATCGAATCATACATTAATTAGTGGGTCTAGACACTTTAAAAAATACATACACGATAATAAACGGGTTTGTTCATTTTCAATGTATGGAAATGGAACTTTTTTTCCTCATAAAAGCTTTCGGTCCCGTTCGGTCAAGATGAAACTTTCAGGGGTTGTTTTTCAGACATTAGTGAAGGCATTATGGCCAAGCACCTTGTCCCCGTACGACCCCGTTTAAAAGTTCTGGGCAAAATAAAAATGCCTATTTTGAGGATCTTTAACCTTCATATTTAGGTACTTAAGTGTCAGTGATTTATTTTTTATGCATCTTACCAAGTACAGGGTACAACAATTATTTACTTTTAACCTAAAAAACTCCCACTCTACGGGAAATAGGTACAGGAATACCTGGATTATAGTATTTGTTGCTGTTTCTTTACTATGCATTGATTTCATATTATTTTTTTACTAAAATTGTCGGCAAATAACAGTACTGATTTACTGATTGAGTGCGACACGTGTTCCGTATCACAAATTCCATAGAACAACACTACTGACATTCACTTACTGCATTTCCGAGAATACATTTATTCTAAATTACTCACTTGAATGGTCCTATTGTTACTTTATTCCATAATCTGGTCTTTACTACTATAAAACAAAGAAACAGGTAGCGCAAACAAAGTCATAAATACCGACTGTACTAATGACCACCATGCGCTGACCCTTTATTGAACCATTATCCATTGTTATACTATAGTTGTAATAAATCATCGTGTCGTCTAATTAGGGATAGTCTCTTTTTTTAGATAATTCCTTCAGGTAGTGATTGTGTGTGTTATTGTATCGGCATAAATATGTATAAATAAGGAAAGCATGTATTTTTTAAAACACTTATCATTACCGATTCGTACCATAACGTTATACTGTCGTGTCATTTTTTGTGCTCACTATGGAAGGACTTACATCAAATCTTGATATATTTGTGTTCATGCGGCAAAATAGTTTTGATGCTAATATACTTTATCAGAAAGTACTGGAATCTGTGAACGCTTTGCAGTCAGAAGAAAATAAGAACACTTTGAAAATATTTTGTTCTACGTATACAAGTAATCTCAAGAAAAAGTGGAAATCGGTTAACCATATCTAATAAAATATATTAAGGGGGCTTAATATATTTTATTAGATTTTTTGTATATGTTGTTGTAGCGGCAACGGAAATACTTCATTTGTGAAAATTTCAGCTTTCTAGCTATTACGGTTACTGAGATACTGTCTGGAGACAGACAGACAGACAGCAGAGGCTTAGTAATAATTTACTCTTTGGGGACGGAACCCTAAAAAGAGATAATCACTAATTAGACGATACGATTTTTTTTATAACTGTAGTATAACAATGGATTATGACAATATAGTATAACAATGGATAATGGTTCAATAAAGGGTCAGCGCATGGTGGTCATTAGTACAGTCGGTATTTATGACTTTGTTTGCGCTACCTGTTTCTTTGTTTTATAGTAGTAAAGACCAGATTATGGAATAAAGTAACAATAGGACCATTCAAGTGAGTAATTTAGAATAAATGTATTCTCGGAAATGCAGTAAGTGAATGTCAGTAGTGTTGTTCTATGGAATTTGTGATACGGAACACGTGTCGCACTCAATCAGTAAATCAGTACTGTTATTTGCCGACAATTTTAGTAAAAAAATAATATGAAATCAATGCATAGTAAAGAAACAGCAACAAATACTATAATCCAGGTATTCCTGTACCTATTTCCCGTAGAGTGGGAGTTTTTTAGGTTAAAAGTAAATAATTATAGTACCCTGTACTTGGTAAGATGCATAAAAAATAAATCACTGACACTTAAGTACCTAAATATGAAGGTTAAAGATCCTCAAAATAGGCATTTTTATTTTGCCCAGAACTTTTAAACGGGGTCGTACGGGGACAAGGTGCTTGGCCATATGCCTTCACTAATGTCTGAAAAACAACCCCTGAAAGTTTCATCTTGACCGAACGGAACCGAAAGCTTTTATGAGGAAAAAAAGTTCCATTTCCATACATTGAAAATGAACAAACCCGTTTATTATCGTGTATGTATTTTTTAAAGTGTCTAGACCCATTAATTAATGTATGATTCGATGTCCCCAACAATCCTACATACTCAAAATCTACCAAAAAAAAACTTAATTTTTCAAAATTCCTACGAAAGGCGAGCGAATTTTATCGGCCACCGTGCGTCGGTTCAACCGTTGAACCGACGTACACATTTGGTCTAGCGCCGCCACTGACTATGAATCATGTTAACTAACTTTTTAAACTTTAAAAAACGACGACAAAAGTAAATACATAATATACTATTGTTGCCGCCCCGTAACACCCATGGTGGGGGGCGCGTCCTGATTATTAGCCTAGGGCGGTCAGTACTCTTGATCAGCCGCTGAATACAACGCTATAACAATAAACTGAAACATACTACTGACTGTTACTTTTCCGAGTAGCATGTTAGTAAAATTACATTGAACATTTCTCAGTACTGATAAATCTGTTATACCTAAATCCAGTTTCATAGGTTTGTTTTGTTTATTTAATGTTGTAAGATTCTTCAAATCTAACAGACAGACATGTGTTGCTGGGGAGTTTGTTGCGCCACTTCTTCTTCCCAGCAAAAACACATAGGAAGTGGTGAAAGGCGGGCGTTTTTGGGGCTGTCTCATGTAATTTTGACGTTTGAAAAGTGCTGTTTTCAGCCTACTTTGAATAAATGCTTTTTGATTTTAATTTCAGATAGAGTTCAAGATATATCTATCTAAACTATCTGAGAGATCATGCCAAAGAAAAGTAGTCGAAATTAAAGACAATTCTATGGCTCTATCTATCAGATAGCTATTTAGAAGTTATCTGGAACCTATGGCTAGTACTGGCTTGCAGAGATTGCAACTTTGTGTTTCGCCTTATTGGGTATTTTGGTATTTCTATATTTCGATCAAAAAGTCATTTATCAATTACTAACTTCCGACAGCGGTTACACGCTCGTCCCGTGGGAACTAACCGGATAAAAAGCCTATTTTTAACCTTCCTCCATAAATAGGCTATCAACTAAAATATTTTTGTAAAAATTTAAGTTCCTTGACGTATTTATTATTGTTAAGCACTGGATAAAAACAAAAATTATTCAAAATCATCTTAATGATAAATCCTAATAATAATAAAAAACAATGACAACATTGAGAAGCTCCTCATTTCGGGAAGTCGGTTAAATACTTATTTATCTCTAAACTAGCTTTCCGCCCGCGGCTTCGCCCGCGTGGAATTCGGTTCGACACACAGCGCCATCTACAATCCATCCATCAAGCAAACAATATTTTTGTTTTCCCTCGGGAATATCTATTTTTTTCGGGATAAAAAGTACCCTATTATTTAATCCGGACTTCTAACTTTACGTCTGCAAAATTTCAAAGCAATCGGTTCAGTAGTTACGGCGTGAAAGCGGAACAAACAAACAAACAAACTCACTTTCCGATTTATAATATTAGTAAGGATGTACTTACTCATAATTTTATCCCTGAAAAACCCATGGGCATAATAAACCCTACAATCTCACAAGTTTAACTACCTATTTGAACCCCAGTTAAAGTCTACTCGTGCGTATGACATCACAAAGGTCGGAGATAACGTGAACTCATTGAATCATGCGCCCGCGTCGATATCATCATAGTACTAGTAGTACATTGATGTCGTTTACCTTATCAAGTGTTGGTTCGTTGAAAGTGAATTATTGTTAATTACCTACTTTATTATTTATACCAAATATATTGGTAGGCTGCTGTTTCCCACGATTTTGCTCACCTGGATACAAGAGTAGCACAACCGTCTTCAGCCTATCTCTTAGTTCGTCCAAATTGGTTCAGCAATTACACGTAACTAAAGCAGCTTTTTGTTTTAAATACGGCAACTTTTCTTTATCACGTAATCATACTTTTCCTGACAACTAACATGACAAAAAAATTATTATGGAATCGGTCTAGCCGTTAGGCGTGATTTGGTGACCCTACAAAAAAGGGGGTGATTTTACCATTATTGAAGATTTTCCGGAATTTTTCGTTTGACTATTTTGAAATAATAAGAAGAGAGATAAATAATGTCCCAAACTCCTCTGGATAGCACACTGGTTCAGAAAGTCTAACTTCAGACTTACTCAATGAACTGTTTACCTAATTGTTATGGCGAAGTTTCCTGTCAATGCGGTTGTTTATTGAACCGCTATGGGAATATTTGGAACCGTAAGCTAATGTTGGTACACTCAACTACTATAGGCCAGTCTTTTGCTTCACTATAAGGAAAATTACTACTTACTTCGTTTTGTATCATGGGAAGACTAGACGTAAAAACCCTAAACAAGACTAAGACCAAAAGGTAAACATAATTCGTTGCAAAATCTAATTCTCAACGCGACTGGTTGACTTACCCGACTGCCAAAAAAAGTTATGTTTTTTTTTTCGATATACATACTAAAAAGCATGAACAAGTATAGGTATTGGCAGATATTCACATTTTTGGTTGATGCTTTCATGATTTATACTACTGAGTCAAAGTCAAATGTTTTTATTTCAAATAGGCCTTTGCAGGCTCCTATGAAACGTCACACTAGTTGAGTTCTTCTAAAGGAAAAAAAAAAATCTGATTATAACCACAATATTGTGGTGTAACAACACAATAGGCAAAGAGAAACTTCTAGAACAAATATTCTGTTGTAATTTAAAAGAATATTAAGATTATCTGCATTTTGACCTCTGAATTATTCCCTGAGAACGTTGATAGTACAATCTATACGTTTAATAGATTGTGATTGAACTGTTTCGTAAAGGCCAAGTACGTCATAAGATTCAGTTCCTTACCCGACTGACTAAAAGGTAGGTAATGTTTTATGATGAATAAATTATATCATAGTAAAATATTCAGCAGGGTGGTAGGGTTGAGTGCAGTTTGAATATTTAAATGAATCGACTCGTTGAAGCTTTTATGCCACACGAAGTAAGCTGTAGTGTGCGAAAGTTATTTTTTTTCAGAACTAAAACTTACAGAAAAAGTGACAAATAAAGCCTAAGACAAACCCTGAATAAGATAGCTCTTACGTTACCAATTTTCATGTAACTACATTGAAATCGCAATATGCAACATGCACATTAGGGTGGGTCGAATTTTTTTTTTTCAAGTTATTGATTTGTAATAGCGAAAATATGTTGAAGTGAGGTATCGTTATGAACCCTTAAGAAAATTATTGAATTATTTTAAGTGGAACAGCCCGCGCAACGCCATTGAAGTTTTGAAAAAAAAACGTTCAAGTACCCACTTTTACACCTTAAGTTACAAGTTTGGCATTGAATATAGTTTAGTGTCTCAATTAGTATCCAGTGAAATACACGTTACTTTTGTTATAAAAACTGTGTTTTTTGTTAAAAAAAGATTAATTGAGGTAAGTACAGTAAGAGTCAAAGTAGCTATGGTCTGTTCGCGATAGGAATAGAAAGAAGTTTAATAAGGCTCTTTTATGCGTCCACTTTAAAATAAAATTACAACAAAAATGATTACGCTCCAGATTGATGTGGAAAAAATATAATTAATTTAAATAACAGCCATCACACTTAATTGTACATATTTAAACTATCTACTTTCTGAAATTACAAGATTTCCATTTAATATCGTTTATTTTGACATTCTGTTGTCGTGTTGACGTTAAAAAAATCTAAAAGAAGCAGGGGTAGAGAGTACTGGGAATGTCTTCACGTCACTGTAAATTTTCTCAGACAGTCTCATACCAAGTCACAAAATGTATAATATCGAAAATTTTCGTTTAGTTAATTTGTGGAATCATAATGCAAGGAAAATAAAATAATTAATTTTAATAGCAGCTACCACGCATAATTATTCTTATTTAACCTACCGACCTTATGAAATTATAAGGCAAAAAAACAATATTATATTTAATATTGTTTTTTTGTTATATTCTGTCGATGTCTAAAATCTAAAAGAAGCAAAACGTTTTCACGTATTTCTGCCAAAACTAAAATCTTACTGTATTCCCTTCATGAACTGTGGCAGTACGTGAATTTTTCATTTTGGGAGGTTTTGTCAAATTGTGTGAGTACGCCTTTTCTCGTTATAAATGATTTTTTGTGATTTTGTTGTTTATTGTTACTGTTATTATTGCCCGAATTAATAAATCGTTTAAATTAGAGGAAGTGAAGCGGTAACTTCCTCAAGCACTAACATATATGCAACAGAGAAATGGCAATCTTGCATTGCTAATACGATTTAAGAAGAGGAAAAGTTTAGCCAACTTGATGGTATAATAGATAATGTCGTTGAAAGGTTCATTTTTAACGTTAGTGGAACTTCTTCATCATCATCATCAACAGAGGACGATGACTAATAAAATAAAATTAGTCACCTGTCATCTCCATTGTATCTTTAACTTGAGATTATCTGCCGGTCCTTGCCCCAACTACGTTGGGGTCGGCTTCCAGTCTAACCGGATGCAGCTGAGGACCATTGCTATACACGGAGCGACTGCCTACCTGACCTCCGCAACCCAGTTAACTGGGGCAACTCGATACCCCTTGGTAAGATTGTTTGTTAGACTTTCTGGCTTCTGACTGCCCGTAACGACTGTCAAGGATGGTTGCATGCCGAGACCTATCAATTTATCGTGTCTTCTGAAGCACAGAAGATCTATGAAGAAGATATGACATAAAAAATTGTTGCACTTGTGGCTGGGCATGCTTCAAAGCTATTTTCACCGAATGGAAACATTATAATTCTTTTATTTTAAATAGGTTTAACCATTTTTCTTTGTTAGCATCTTGAATAATAGGTATGGGTATGACGAGTTGTGCCCGCCAACATGGGTACATATAGAAATTTTTTTACTGCATGTATTAATTTATTAATTTTGTATGGAATCGGTTCTTCAAACCATACAGACCGGCTTGCGTTGCTGGGGAGTTTGTTCCACCATTTCTTCTTCTCCACTTTATCTTATTTTAATTTAATCTACTATCTCTAGAAAATAATTTTACAGTTTGGTGGTGTATTTATATTAATCATCTGGCATTCTAAATTATTAAAGTTGGTTATCATTATTGTGATAATATTGATAAAGTTATTTTATTTTGTTTTTATTAATAAACTGATTGTTACTAAACACTGTTGTTTCATGCCATTCGCCTCGTGACGAGTACATAGATAGGAAATAATTTACTTTATGCTATACATATTATTTATTAAAATTATTTGAACTTAACTTGAAACAAAAGGTTTCGTACTCCTGCTTCTGCGAGCCTCTTTTTTCTAACGTTATCGTGAACAGGGTATAGTTACTTGTGAAATTGTAAATTAAAACATTTTTGTTTTAGAACCTGGCAGTATTTTTTTCCATCATGTCAAATAGTAGTCAGTCATACAAGTGTCCTATATTTGGAACTGTCGAAGATATAAAAGAAAATATGTCACCAACATGCTAGGATGTCATGAAATTTTATGAGTAGAATAGACTACAGGCGAAAATTAAAAATTTTCGTTTCGTTTTCCGAAATTGCAGAAATTGAAAACCACAAAGTTGAAAGAATATGGCAAAAAGCATCAATCCCTGTAGTTTGGCATACAAGAATCATTTAGGCCCTGAAAGCTTACCATCCCAAAGGTAAAAATATCATCAAATCATTGAATAGGTTGTCAATTGAGAAAAAAACTGCATTCTTGCAGCAAAACGAAGTTTTATTCGCTATTTGTTCATGCAAATCCAAGGTAATAAGTCTGTGCAGTTGTCCCAGATAAGGCAACTTTTTAATTGATCAACGGCGTAAATTAGAATCGGCGGCATTGATCGCATTCGAACAAAAAATGTACAAAAAAGTTTGTTCGAGAGCAGGCATCAACAAAAATCTGTCTGAATAGCGCTAACATCATCCTCATCATCTGCCTAGCCTTTTCCCAACTATGTTGGGGTTGGCTTCGGCTTTGAGTGCTAAGAACCCGTCCAAAACCCGTGTCAGAACAAGAATTAATGTTATCAACAAGTAGTGATTCTGATACAAGTGTTTCATTTTCGGAAAAGCTACACAACCACGTACTTTTGAATGCTAAATGTTACATTTAAAATTGATTTAATAAAGTGGCAAGCAACTAACTTTGATCCACCGATTCTAAGAAATCAAACGAATGACGAACTTATTCTGATAATTGGGAAAAAGGTGATGAAAGGATGTTGTTTATTAAGCTGCCTCACCATACACAAGCGGTTGAACGAAGTGTAAAGATAGTGACCAAAACTACTATGTCCGCATGTGAAAAAAAAACAAGAGACGGCATGATTCATGGAAAACTTGCTTCGAGGAAAATTATGCCGAAATTCGATAGTAGGCAGGATTTTTTGTATAAAAATAAGTAATTTTTAGCATTTTATAAGTGTTTCTTTAAGTTTTTTGTTTCAAATGTTAATATATATCTTTCTCTTTTAATACGTTACGTTTTAATATTTTTTAAAGTAATTTCTAATAAAGAGCTATGACATTTAGTAATACGTGTTTTTTTCAAAAATGTATAATTTTGAAGCGCATGCGCGGGCTGAAGATGTATGTTTAATTGTCCGTTTTTTAGCTAAAACTACTTTTTATAGTACACTACAACATAATATTACTATTACAATTTGATTCACAAACTTTTTTTTTTTTCCATACTAGAGTGACCCACCCTAATGCACATTTAGATTTTATTTTTCAACTGTCCAAATAGAAAACATCTTTCAAAATTTGGCGATTGTCGGCCACAGCGGCTATTCTCTTATAAGATCAGCTACCCAGGATATATTATAGTGCACAAGCATTTACGCAAACAGGTGCACTCCCTGTTCCCTCACTCAAAAATCATGGAACGGAAATCTGACACGACCGGAGAGAGATCAGGCGCAGGACCGACATTATCTTCTATACGAATCCATTTGATACAGTCTCATTTATCTATAGACCCTGTATCATCAGAGCTCCACTGGTGTGACCAAGTGTTTATGCTCAGGAAACGTTAACATCGACTTGGCTCACGTTACAAGCGAGGCATCCGTCTCAAGTTGCTCTTACAATCGTTACTATGTACATACATATGTTTTCGTCGTTATGAAGTGGAACAGTTTCGATGTTAACCTTAGTTTAGCCAATTTCATTATCATTCTTCTACCCTTGTTCTAATTTTATTTGGGGTCGACGCAGCATATTTTCTTCTTCTATACTCTTTTATCTGCCGTCAATTCAAAAGTAACATTTTTTTAGGCATATCGACTTTCTCACAATGTTTCTCACCCTACATTATTGGGTAAGTGCAAAACACTGGTACTCAGCTGCATCCTGTTAGATTGAAAATTCAGCCCAACATAATTGGGAAAAGATAATGAAAGCAGATGACTTAGTTCATTCACTTCTTAGACAGATTTTGATTTGGTCATTGTTGCCTCTTAATTACCAAGTTTAGGTTTAAATCATTTATTTTCATAGAGACAATAATAAGCCCCTTAAATGAGAACATATAGGAAACATTCAGTAAACATTTTATCGATAACCATTAACAAAGTATGGTATGTATGTAAAGTATAATATTATATAGAAGTTAATAGAAGTATTTTAAGTTTTCCTCCATTAACCTTTTCCTATCATTTGTTTCAGGTGAAACTTCTGGACTCGTTCTTTGGCGATGGTCGTGCTTACATCATGGGCCCTGAGAAAGATTGCTGGTACCTCTACACTCTACTGCCGCTTGAAGGTGAGCTACATTGCTACAATATTTTGGACCCTACTACTTTTATTATAGAGCATGATTTCAAATCACTGCAAAGATTTTCATTCTAAAAATTGTGTTTTGACTTTATTTTGTGAAGATGGGCCTATACTCCTTATGCATGATCAAACTGAGCTAGAATACTTGATAGTGATTTTTAACTATATATAATTTTGTATTTAAATTAACTTTTTTATGTTGTATTTAGAGGCCCATGCATGGCTTAGACCTAAAAAACTTTAGTTTTACTTATAATTTCTGGCACAATATCATTAATGTACCGTGATGATACTTCAGGTGACCGGTCCGCCTCATTGGTAATGGTACTCCTAGGCCTTACTGTACCGTATGTACCTGTTGGCTTCATATATTATGTCTATTTATTTGTCAGCTCGAATCTATACTAATATTATAAAGCTGAAGAGTTTGTTTGTTTGAACGCGCTAATCTCAGGAACTACTGCTCCGATTTGAAAAATTCTTTCAGTGTTAGATAGCCCATTTATCGAGGAAGGCTATAGGTTACTTTTTATCCGGGTGCGCCGAGTAGTTCCCACGGGACGCGGGTGAAACCGCCGGCAGAAGCTAGTATAATATAAATGTAAAATGAGGGTGCTTTGTGACTAACCATCATTAGTTTGCTTGCATCTTATAATTACAATTATGGTATTACTATTGTATTTAATAAAGAATTATGTGATAGCTAAGGTTAACGGTATCGAACTAGCAAAACTCCATAATATTTATATTTATAAATATATGTACATACCAAAATTTTTCTATATACATCCCATCTATATTAAGGGTACCCATACTGCAAAGCCAGGCAAAAAACAATAAACCTATCATAACATAATCTATTTCTTCCACCAGGCACCGTAGACGCGTTGGAGAAGGAACACACTGACGCCAATGAATGCGGCCTGTCAGAACCAGACCAGACCATCGAGATCCTCATGTCAGACCTGGATCCAGCTGTCATGGACATCTTCACCAGGCAGTACTCTGCTGATGCTGCTGCCGCTACCAGGGTAAGGAGGTTTTTCCGAATATAGTTATCACCTGGTCTTACCGGCTTCCAGTCTAACCAGATGTCGATGAGTTATCAGTGTTCTACATGAAGCGACTGCCTATCTGACCTCTTCATCCCAGTTCCCTGTGACTCGTGGGATACCTCTTATTAAGACTGGTTGTCAGACTTTCTGGCTTCTGACTATACGTAACTACTGCCAGGACCTATAAATTTAGCGTGCCTTCTGAAACACGAAGGAACTCGTCATGACAAGATTCACCTTATGATCGATGGACCCGAGAGGCCAATACTTAGCCTCAAACTCATTTTTTTTTTATTTCAAATAGGCCTATAAAAACTCTTATGAAACGTCAGGCTAGTTGCACGGTTCAAAGAAGTGGGTCTCACGGAGAAGAACCGGCAAGCCTCGAGTCATAAGACCTACAATAGAAGAAGAATTAGAAGTAATTTATTTATTATTTTGTTATTGTTCACAGGAATCTGGTATAGACAAGATAATACCAGGGATGGTCATAGACGATTTCCTGTTTGACCCCTGCGGATACTCCATGAACGGAGTCGCTAAAGATGTAAGTTTTTTATTATTATTTTATGCTTATACTGCTTTAGCTGTTCCATCCCCGTTCCGAGGGACCTACTTTACACACTCGGCTAAAAAGTAGCCTATCTCCTTTCTCAGACACTATAACTATGTAC
Source organism: Heliothis virescens (assembly GCA_002382865.2). NCBI lineage: Eukaryota > Metazoa > Arthropoda > Insecta > Lepidoptera > Noctuidae > Heliothis > Heliothis virescens. Next base: position 6,724,973 of record NWSH02000556.1, read on the forward strand.
TGAATTCCATTTTGTTCAGTAGTGGCTTAAAATCTAGATAGAGAGACTCCAGTTTTTCGCATTTATAATGTTTGCGAGTTACGAACCTTATATTTGAAAACTGGAAGTGAATCATTATATTCCTTCTAGAAAATGACGTGTTATCAAGAAACCAATCTTGTCATCATTCAATTGACTAGACTAGATTCTAAACCAATTGAACTTTTAGCTCAACAATACAATAAAATGTTCTAGTTTTTCAAGATAATCTAGATCCATCTAACCATCACTGGCTAGTTCTGAATATTTAGTGCCGGTTTCACAGGTTTCAGATAATGTTTTAGATAACTATCTGACACATACTGCCATAGACAAGTAGTCAACAAAAAACGTGGCTGTTTTAAACAAATATATCATCTTCATATGACAAATATCTTTAAAACGGTTGAACCGATTTAGAAGAGACATGTTTAAGAATCACCGCTCGAACACCAGCTTTCACGAAAAAAATGCATCGAACTCGGTTCACCCGTTCTCTGTGACAGACAGAACATAAGAACTTTACAAATGCTTGCTTATTGTTTAAAAAAGTCTTGGCCGTTCACTTCTCGTTCTATTATTCTCACTACCTAATATTAATTAAGATAAACTCTTATTAATGAGATAATATTGTTTACGCTGCTAAAGGGAGATAAGGATTTACCATCCGTAAGTTTATCATCGTAGCCGTCCTTTATATAATTGTTATGATTATAATTATCACGTCACTTAAGTATTTAGGTACAGACGACAGCACATCAAGTTACCACAATCTGTCAAATTTCTGCAATAGATTTTCAACCTTAGCACAATAGTGGAAGGTTAATATTCGTTTGGTAAAATTTGACAGATTCGTATAAATTGACCTGCTGTCGTCTGTACATATTTTCTCAGAAAAGAAAGGATTCTTGAATAATAAGTGTGTTTATAAATGGAAATTGTAGCATTTTACCATATGACCTAAAAATGGTTGAATGCTCTAAGCATAATTATATTATCTTGACTTGACCATAGATCTTGTATGGTTTTATTCGTTGAATATAATTTAAATTCATACTTCAATTTTAAATAAAAACTCGAGCAATTCCTGACCTGAAATTACTGTCTAATAAAAAATTTTGTGTTATTTATTTGTCATAAATTCGACGGTATATTGATACCCAGTCTCCCGCTAGATGGCGTTTAATTCATAATTTTCTTTTCCTATTTTTGTGAAAATTGAACAACAAATTAAATACAATGTTATATTTCCCACAGGGCTGCTACATGACGATCCACATAACTCCGGAGCGGTCGTGCTCGTACGTGTCGTTCGAGTCGAACGTGCCGGTCGCGAGCTATGATGACGTCATCGCGCGCGTGCTGCGAGCCTTCAGGCCTGCCAAGTTCGTGCTCACCGTCTTCGCTACACCGGTTAGTTTGGAACATTTTAATTTTGTATTATACTCAGAAAACTATAAAAAATATCTAATTAGGAAATTTGTCTAATGTGGGACTTAATTGCATTCATTCAACTGAGCAGTCTCTTGATATGTGCTTTTTATATATGACTAAAAAGTCAACCTCGTCTCGACTTTGTATGAGAAAATTCAGCGAGGTTAATAATCTAAGTTGTATTTTTAAAAGGTGTTTTGTTATGTGAAGGATTCTCCGGGAGCGAGTGCGGCCCGGCAGCTGAAGAAGTTCCCGGCGCTGGGCGCGTACTCGCCGCTGGAGTCGCAGCACTGCCGCTTCTCCGGCTACGAGCTGCAGTACGCGCTGTACGCCAAGTTCCCGAGCTGAGCCGCGCCGGCCCCGCCCCGCGCGCCCCGCCCCCCGCCCGCGCCCCGCCC
>NWSH02000556.1:6738767-6752643 GCA_002382865.2 Heliothis virescens
AGTTAGCGCCACGTAGTGACAGCTACATGAACTAAATGAGGGTTGCGTTCAATTACCAACAATTTTTATGGCCATCCTAGTGTCTGTATCTTTCATGCAGAGTTTTTCCATCATCTACTCTGTGTATAAGTGTTTTATTTTTATTACGAAAGGGTGAGCCACATTTGCGGGTGTAAAGGTACAGAGGACAGCAGGTCAACGTATACGAATCTGTCAAATTTTATTAATCGAACATTGGCCTCCCACTATTGTGATAAGGTTGAAAATTTATTGCAGAAATTTGACAGATTGTGGTAACTTTATGTGCTAACGTCTGTACATGTCCATCATTGTCTTCGTATGTCTCGGCGTCTCAACCACGTCTGTGCGCTTCCGAGCTTACGCATACAAAGACAATGCGCATGTAAGTACATTTACTCACACCTGTATGGTATATCACCCGTTTTCTTGAAATAAAACATCTATAGCTGTTTTCAAGGACTATCGGCCATTGTCAATAACTAACCCATCTGTTGATTTGCTTACAAGAGACTGAATAAAATACTGACTGAAAAAAATTCTTAATCATGAAAAGATTGGCTTAGATGAGACGTATAGTCATCCATATATGAATAGACAGCGACTATTGCCACTTAACCTCGCCGATCAGATGGATGCAGGTGCAATTTCGTATAAAATATAAGAAATAACTTCGAATGACACTCATTAGCACTGTACCGGGGCTGAATGTTAATGTAACAGATGCCAATTGAAAATGATAATGTAGGTGTATAAATATGATGAGTATAGTTCGTGTGTAGATCCTATACTTGTGGCAGAGAGGATTGGCGTAAAAATTGTGAGGGGAAGAAAATATTGTACAGTTTTGTTTTTTACCTAATCGTAATATTACGTTCTTGCCCTTATTTTAGTAAGTTTACTAATAATGTGTGTCCACAAAAACTATTTGGTAACACTTTTTTACACATAACGAAGAACAATTAAAATGAACTCCCAAATATTTTTGTCACATTATCTTCATCTACATCTCAGCCTTTAAATCTCGTCTGACCTTGTAAGCTCACCTCCATCGAAGCTGACAAAAGATCTACCGTAAAGATAAAATAGAACAAGTATTTAAAATTCCATTTATCGACACCAATTCACGTCAGAGGTACTGCACCATCACCTGAAGATGTAACGTATTGCGCTCCCAATTAAGGGTGTACTCCCTGCTGTGTTCACCTCTACTGGAGGAGGCTCAATTTAAATAGCCAGGCCACGATTCGACCCTTCCAACAACCTCAACCTTCCACCATTCAATTATCACCCTTATTTCCTCACACATAAGAGTGTTTGAACAGTATAACTATCTTTGTAGGTTAAAGCAGAAACTATTAGAATTGCCCTCGGGCCATTCTGCAGTATTCCCACAAATTTTCAACAGCGTCTCGTTGACAATGAAAAATTGTATAAAACTGTTAAAAGCAATGTTCGTGGTTATTTGAGAGGTAACATTATTCTTGATCTGAATAACTGTTAGGCTGTTATTTTCTTAGATATTTGGTTATTAATCAAGAAAATACGACGTAAATAGTGAATCCTACACTATTTCTGCCACCTACGCTCATATTCTTGGGGTAGGTATTAATTATGATTCTAGATCAGATTTAAATATGAACTATTAATTTTATCGTCAAAATACCTTTTGCCAAATATTTAATTTACAAATCAAAATATTATATTATCTACGCGAACATGCAATGACTTTTTGTTCGATTAATTAGACATTGCAACTATCGCGGAAATTAATCTCTATTACAGGTAAAAGTGCTAAGTCGTCAGGACACCAGATTAATAAACGAAAATAATGTAAGCACAAAAAAAAAATTAGGGGTTAAAATTTGACCATGTAACCCGCCAAAAAGCAACAACATGCCAGTAACAAACCACAAATTCTCAGCCAGTAAAACTTGCTCCTCTATATACCTATCCCCGTTATTTTAGCTAACGACAATCTAGAGGTGTTCTTGCTAACAAGTGCACGATCAGACCTCGGAAGAGTTATTGAAGTTCCAGTTTAGTAACGCGTGACTACCATCTGACCTGCAGTTCAATGGGGCATCTCGATTTTTGCTTTACTGTGTCATTGATGTGCTAGAGTATATTGAAGCAGATGGCTTAGTTTTAGAAAAGGGAAAATTGGTAATAATTTTATCCAAACTGATTTATAACGAGATTTTTTTTATTTGTATGGCTCTGAAACTACTGAGGAGATTTGAAAAATCATGTCATAGATGGTAATGAGCTTATCACTAAGTAACATAGGCTACATTTTATCCGGGTACGGGATCACGCGATACAACTAGTAAGAGTATAATTCGATCGAAATACAGTTAATTTATATATTTTTTTCGATTTATTTAAAAATACAATTTAAACTAAGCACGTTCCCGATAACTTCAGAAAGACAAAAACAGTGAAAGATGAAGTGATAAACGGCAAAAAATTGAGAGGAGAAGTTGATGCCTCACTATAAGTTTTGACGAAATAGAAACATTCCGTGGCCATGTCAAAAAAAAATCATAAGAAGACCATTCATAATCTTTGCCATTTATTTCAACACACAAATATAACAATCATACACACTAAAACAGAAACTTAATAACTACTTACATAGAATTATCTAGATTCCCCGATAGCTGTAAATCATTTCCCACGCTAAACCAGCCAGAATCTCTGGCCATTTGTCTTGCCATAGACTGCAGCCATCTATGGGGCAAACTGATGGTAATGTTGGCTAATTAATGTGTCGTTCACGCTTACGCCTTGGGGTTTAAGCAGGGATATAGAACGAATGGTGAGTATGGCTGATGACGGCGGTGATCCAGTTTGAAGTTGCAAATGAATTTTGTTTGATTTATGTAGTTATAATTTAGATTTGTATTTTTGTTAGGTGTTGATCTAGTTAAATAGATGGATGGTTTTCTGTTTTTGAATTTCTTGATTTTCCATGTGAATAATAAAAATAACGATAAAGTGAAAATTACGCGTTATAGTGACGTATTTAGCCGAATATAGTTATGAACAAGGACATAATTCCTAAAAAAGTCATTATATTCAAACTTTCTGAAAAACATTACTCAACTAAAAAGCATTAAAGGATAGGTATGTACCTTGAAGAAAAGCTACATCCTACATAATGAGTATGCCTATCCTATTCAAGCTATGAGAAAACCTATTCCGTATATTAAAATTCTTAACGTGCATAACAAAGCATGTTCCCAGTCCAATATTGACAAAGTAACTGATAGGTGATGTCAGTTAATTAAAAACAAACATTATATATTGAGGATCGGAGGGCAATCGCAGAAGTCACGAGGACTGCCTGAAGCCATTTTTGATGGATCTGATCGATGTACAGAGTAGCTACGGAGTTGTGGGACAGAGGGTACAGATTTTAAGCCACAGTAATATTAACTTTTGATAAAACAGATAGGTAGATAAGCAAAATTAGCTGAAATTACTTCTGGAAAATAGATATGGGATAATTTAATTTTTTGCCTTAGAAAAATATTTTGATAGATGCAAGAATCTAGAATTTGAAGCTATCTCAAAATTAACCAATTAAATAGCGGCTGATATTGATGCCCATAAATAAATTAAATTATTTATGAGACAGTCATAAGAGAATCACGACTATTCTAAAGTTACCTAAATCTCAATAAAGAATTTAAAACGTCTTAAACCAATATCTATCGTAAAACATCTACACAATCAATATTGATCGCCGTCTCTATTCCAACACTACTCTACACACCCATTCATTACTAACCTTCATTACAACATCAATTCATTTCTTTGTTTCAATGTGTCAGTTCTAAATTGAGAAGCAAACACTAGTTAGAGCGAGCTCGGAGACAAACAATGTAAAAGAAATGACCTGTCTGTCCATTTGATGCTTAATGAACTTCGAAATGGTGTGTATAACTAATAGGAAAAATAATGGCTTTGTGTTTTTGTTAAGGTTTATTTTGTTACATTAAATTGTTAGGTTATGTAAAAAAATATTGATATTTTTGTAGTTTGGCTTTGGTTGTAAACGTTTACCAGCGCTTTTACACTGGCAGATCTTCCGCGCAGTTTTGTCTAGCGCGACGAAAATCCACCAGAGTGAAAAAAAATTACTTCGCAGGTGCGTTCATCAATAAATAATACATGCAAGCACTGACTAGGACAGTTACAGTTTGCCTTCAGTGTCATGAAGTGAGGGAGACCTGGTTCCCAATTTAGTAATTCCCAAAAAAAAATATTTTCTCCAATTCTATATCGATCAACTCACAAAAGAGCACAATACGAATTCTTATTGATGAAGATTGCATTCGCGAAACAAGAGATTAAATCATATTTTTCAATCTCGTTCATCTCATTAAAAATTCACATAAAGTAAATGACAAAAGAATATCATTGCACCGGAATGTCATTCGAGTGATTTAAGAGACATCATGTGTGTCATTGCAGTGAGTAAATCACTGCAAGTCGTTACGAGAAATGATGATTTATATAAACCAATTAAAAACCGAGTTATTAAGGATCGAGTATTTTTAAAACATTCGCGGTATCGATAAAGATCGCGTCACTATCGGGTGTCGATTTGTCTGTTTGTTTGGTTTATCCCAGGGTTTGCGACTGTCGATATCAAAGATTATTTTTGAAAGCGGCTATCTAAAATCTTAAAGGAATATCGAAATGAAAAGACGATTTCAAATAAAATCACCTAATTTAAGAAGAATAAGAACTACCTTTGCATACGTATATTCTTTAAATCTAGTACCGAGTGCGTCGAGAAATGCCTCTCTTTCCTCACTATATTCTTCTTATCAGCAGCTATAAGCAAATCCAACCACCCAAACTAGTCAAAAAACAGAATGAGATAAAATCGATTCGACTCGCCGTCCTCCATAAAGTATTTTTGACAATCCACGAACTCTCCGTTAGAATTACTGCGGTAATGTCCTGTAAATCATTAAGCCCTGAGGTTTGGCGACCTCCGTCAAAGGGCCAGCGGTGATATACAATAATACATTTAGTGAACGATCGACTGAACCACGAAGGTCTGAATGGAGTCATAAAGTCGGTCGGACCACGACATACGACCAACACTTGCGTCGATTTATGAACCATTGTGACATTGGTTTTAAGAAACTCCTGTGCAAACAAACGACTGGGCGATATTCGAGTAAGCTTGAAAATTTTAAAGCTTAAAAGTACACCGTAGCACTCTTTTTGGAGAATTTGTCGGTACACAAAATTACGGTGAAGGGATTAAGTTGCAGTTGGACGTATTTTTCGAAATAAGTTCTATTTTCTTTTGAAACAGGAAATACATTCAACTTCATAAAGCACTAATAATATACCAACTGACATCTCAAAATGACTTGACATTAAATTAAAATAATCTCCTAAATTACCATTTAATTGAATACTGATCAATTTAATTAATCATAATTACCAACAAACGTAAAAATATAATATTAACATCATTAAACATAAATAAATTAACACATGCATCAATATGCATAATTAAAACTTTTACCAACGAAAAGCTACATCTCGATAGATTAAATTATCAATAGCCACATTAATTTCCTAAATCATACTTTAAAGGAAAATGCTACCAACTGTTTACATTTCCTGTTCAAACGCAGAAACTTCAAACAAAAAACCACTGAGCGGCTTTATGAAAAAAATAATTAAATTTTACAACATCCCCGCCTATTTTTGGCTACCAAAATCACTCCCGTTTTGTATTCTATTAAAACTTAATTAACTTTTTTTAGTTCGAGGGTATAAATAAGCTTTTATATTCGAAAAAGGACTGACAATTTGTTTTGCTACTTCTAAACGTCACTTGTATGTTTGATTAATGCGTTTTTGAGTTCAGAAAATTGCGTCTCGAGTAGTGAGACGCCGACAGAGGCATTTTATAAGGTTTCGAAGAAGTTATAATGAATTTTTATGAATGTTTCGTCAAGGTTTTGGAAGACTGATATATGAAGATTAGATTGGGATGTTTGTTGTATAAAACGAACTTAGTGAAGTTAGACCAATCATTTGAAGTCCCTTTGTCTCATGTGATGACGGTTAGCATAATAATGAATTGATTAGTATTAAAACTATACATTTTATTCATTCAGGATTAAATATTCACGTCTACAATACCTTTCAAATTATTTAGAACAATAATGTTATTATAATTAGTTATTCCATATTTTGTCCAACGACAACTATGGAAGTAGGGTCTTTAAACATTTCAACACGTCTGATAGTTATGATTGGACCATCAATTATATTCTCGATTAGGAATATCGATTCCATTTATCACTCCCTAATCGATACTTAATCGCATCATTAATTGGATTAGTTTAAAACGGTAAGCTAAAATCGAATCCAGCTGAATGACGGTTCCTTATTTAGTTATTTAATTAAGTTATTAAGTAATGAAATCTAAATATGTGAATATTTTATTAGACCGTAAACGTACGATTTATTTGTTATGAATATTATGTTAGATGTGGAAAATACATATTTTATAAGGAAGAAATGTATAAATCAAAATTATATTAAAAACATGAAACTCTTAATATCTACCTATGTCTATTTTTAATTTTTAGTTGAATTGGAATCTTGAAAATTACCTTTAAAGAAAAATATTGCCATGATATTGGAAAATGATAATAATGGTCTTATGAAACAATTCATATAATGTACTGTAGAGAAAACATATGAAATATGTATTCAAAATCAGACCGTAATAAAATCAACAAAAATAATTACATACAATTACATACAACCATCATTAAAACAACGACACCAGACGAACCACAGAGTGACTTTCTTGAATACAAAATCAGAGAGAGGGGGTACAAAAACAAAATATCCAGTATTAACCCGGAATATTCAAATGAGGTTGATAATGAGTGGCGGCGTATGATTTCTGGTAAAATATGTACGTTATTTAGGTGGCCACTCGGACGGGTGCCGCGGGCACGGCCGCTAAATTAAAAACACGTCAAATGTTAAATTGGTCCGAGACATCTATTAAGGAGGGTTAGGCTCTGTTTATGGTGGAGAAGAAACTTAACAATATTGATTGTAAGAAAATATATAGCGTTATTTAAATTAGGTATTTGATGAACTGGAACTGCTTCAACGAGATGTGATGTTGATGTCACTATTACAGGTTGACGACAATACAGAGCCTGCAGCTTTGAAACCTTTTATAAAGTCTTAATTTTTTGAGACTGTAACAATTATGTCTGAATTCCTTCTTTGAAATAGTCAAACTTTTTCGCCGTAAGTCCAATTTATGTCTGAAGTCTGAGTTTGTTTAAGAATTTCTCTTAGCGTCAGATAGAAAATACCGAAATCATCTAGATAATGACTACTTGTTAAACACGTTACCAGAACTAAAAGACTTGAATTTATTCTATTTGATTAGAACATGCTCCAAATGAACTGAATTCTCACTTTTTATCCAAAGTTACACTCTTATTAAAATGTTTTTCTAAAATTTTTGACTTGTGACAAAACCACCCATGCAGAACAGATCCTTACACCCAACTAGAGGTATCAAGAAACAAGAGCTCGAAGGCTTTTACTTAATTCAGGAGCTCAGCGGGTGTTCCCGAAACCATTGGAGCGGCACCGTGAAATATGGTGCGGCCGGCCGTTGCTCAGTGGCCTAAGGCCATGTCCCGCGTGTCTCGAATGCCATCACTTTGTTATTCTAAACTGGACGCTTTAATGCATGAGATAATTAGCTGCGAATTGGTTTCTGGGGTCTTTTTGGGATGAATGTCGCGTTGTTCTGCTATTGATGTGTAATGGTTGATTGGTTATTTCATGCGTTGGTGTGAGAAGAGTGTTTTAATTTGTTTCTTGTTCTTATTGTTAACTATTTAGTGTATCTGAATGCAGAAAACCTATAGATTAGTACAATCTTTTACATCATACATTATAATACGAGTACAATCTTCATTACTTCTGATATTTTTACTACTTTTAAATCATCATTTTTTATTTACTCTTTGCAGTAGTTACCTCGGCTAGAGATGTGCCGTTGCCGGCAATATTGCTACCAATATTCCCACTTTGTGCAATATTGCCGGCAACGGCACATCTCTACCTCTGCCTGTAATGATAACTTCTACAATGCCAGAAATTTCCATCTTAAGGTACATATCAAAGTGTTTCAATCAACTTTAGTTGCGTAAGTATTTCTTTGAGGCCAGAGTGATCTGGTTTGGTGTTAAGACACTGAGTTAAATAGGTGCGGCTAATTTATCGATAACTTAAAACCTGCTAAATGTTTTGAATACCATCACTATTATGAAATGGAGCTCCTATTTTGAGGCCAATGTTGTCTTGTTTTAGTTCATTAGATCGATAAGTAGCTTTTGTAGGCGCGGCTGATTTATTTGTATCTTTGAAACTTGTTCCATTTATTTTCTTAACTGTAGCTCATAGCTAAACAGTTGATAAAATATATAATCATTATCTTCTAAAATACTAGGTCTGGCGCCATTGTCCAAACTTCTTTCTCTATTTACATCAAGATTTATTTCATTTTTTCCTTCAGTTACTTAAACTATCGAAGTTAAAGTATTCTCACCTTTCTGAAAGAGTGATTATCCAAAAAATATTCCTACAATCCTCTCTAAACACATCGAATTTCTTTGAAATCGATATTGAGCTGGACGGCTGCCTAGCCCCTGATCCCTGAGTCACATCGGTAACGGATTTGCGAGGTCATTCGAGTTCAACCACTCAACTTTGACCGTTCGGCGTACGATGCCATGTGCTTCCCTGTCTTTTTGAGGATAACTCGTATCTTCATCTTGAGGTGTGATAGTTAGGAATACTAGTGAGATTGAAATTCTTTTGATATGTTGTCTTTGAGTTACAATAGCTATTGTTTTTAATAATTTGTCTATATAATTAATATTTTATGTTTTACTGTCAATCTCATGTTTATGGTGTTTTGCTAAATTAATGTTTTTTCCGTTTTATTTCAATTATACGTTTTCGAGCATAATTATTATGCTAACAGCGTTCTGTGAGTAAGAACAACTTTATTACCCAGAATAGTTTTTAATTTTACATAATATTTAGCTTCAGTACTAAGTTTTTTTTTCTCATTTTTTTACCACCTTACTTCAAAAGGCGTTTACACCTGTATGTAGCTATATTAAGTACACTAAAATAAAATACTAACTATTCAAATCAGACTCATACATAACATATTCATAGTTCAAAAAGATTTACGAGTATATTAAAACATTTTACGTCCAGTACCGATCACGTCATGTCTAATTTGACCATTGATCAATCTTCGTTTGAAAAACAAATCAATCTGTCAGTTAATATTAGATAAGTCTACTTCAGAACTTGTCGACAGGTTTCAATATGAAAAGTTATAGGTAAGTTAGTACTTAGTTTGGGTATTTTTTCTATGTAAATTAAGAACTTGTAATCATATTTTTTATCAACCCTGCTTTTATGCTAACCTTTTGCAAAGCTTAGGTAAAAACTTCATCCAAGAGCAACAAATGTACTCTTGTATAAATGTATCCTAATTATATTATACTTAAATGCGAACATTTTTATGTTCGATACTCCTTCACGCAAAAACTTGAACGGATTTTAATGAAAGGCATTGATATAGGTTATATATCAGAATAATATATAGGCTACTTTTAATCCGGGTGCGGGTAGTAGTTTCTTAGAGAAACGGTTGAAACCGCTGGCAGAAGCTAGTACAGACAACAGCACAACAAGTTACCACAATCTGACAAATTTCTGCAATAGATTTTCAACCTCATCACAATAGTGGGTAGGTTAATATTCGATTGGTAAAATTTTACAGATTCGTATACGTTGACCTGCTGTCGTCTGTACATACGTACTATAATAAAATCATAAGTTTTTCTAACCTTTCATAATAATAACTTAGGAACCAATTTTGCACATAAATAGTCATAATTTGCTATAACACTGTCAATAGACTATAATATATTATTATTGTATATTTTTATATTTGAAATGACATGTTCTCGTGAAAAGGCAACTGTCGATTAAAACGCTTCTTAGTTATTTATTGAGTGTAATCTTTTTATGTTATGTGTTAGGGAATATTTTATTAACTACTATTATGATATGTTATGTAAAATATGTTTCTTTGATGGATATTAATAACGTTTTATTTATAGTATTCTCTTGACGCTGTAGCAGAAATTAAGTGGCTTCTTTTTGTTGCTCATTGGTCACAAAATGGAACAAAATAGCTTACCTATCCTATTATCAGGAATTTATATTCATTGCGATAATGCTAAATATCACGATGGGAAGTGTTTTTTTTTTTCAATAACATCATCATCTGCCTAGCCTTTTCCCAACTACTTTGGGGTCGGCTTCCAGTCTAACCGGATGCAGCTGAGAACCAGTGTTTTACATGGGACGACTACCCGGCACTCCTTGGTAAGTCTGGTTGTCAGATTTTCTGGCTTCTAACTACCCATAACAACTGTCAAAGATGTTCTAATGACAGCCGGGACCCACCAGTTTTTCGTGCCTTCCGAAACACTCGTTATGATAAGACCCATCCACGGACCGACCGCGCCAAGCGTTGCTTGACCATATGATCGATCGAGCCATGCGGTTTTGACTTCGCCACTTAACTCTTCTTTTTTTTCAATAACACATGATTGTTTTTATTTTACAACCATTTTTGTTTGAGCTAACCTGTCTGTGTAGCATTGTTTCGCATGCTTATCTGCAGTCAATCATATTTACAAAAAATAAATAAATTCGGTAGATGTTACAACCTGTGCGCATTAACCAAAATATTCACAAAAGCAGTAGCAGTCCACACAAGCTCATACAATCACGTACTAACGAGACCCTTTCGATAACCAAACAAATAAAAAAAATACTCAAAAAAACTTGCGAAATTCATCAGTGTATCTTAACAAAGGATTAAACGACACATAATTACCTCAAACTCATTTACAAAAGCAAAACTAACATTGTCAGCAAACATTTGCTAAAAACCCTTTGTCAGGCAAACAAGAAAAATGTCGCGAGGCAAAACCACAATCTTTTGCTTGCAATACCTCATCGGATTTTTTATATTTATCGCCAGGCTTTTAAGTTGAAATCTCGCCAATACATTTGGTGTCTCTCCCTAAAACAAACAATTTGTAATCCTGAATTATACGCTGCTGACTGCATACATTTAAGAGATATGAATCTATAAAACTAGGGATGAGGGAAATGTGGACCTTATGGGGATTTATCGATGTTTTGTTCTGGATTTGTCGATATTTCTATGCGTACGTTGTTCTTCGGTGCTTTTTTTATGTGATATATAATGCTACATTGATGCTTAACTATTAGAATCAAAAACAAATTGTATTAGCTTGAAACTTTCAATTTGAGGTCAAACATTTATTGGAAAACCTTAATAAGAAACAACATTGATGACTCTTCCAAGAATTGGCAATACTAGAAATGTTCCTTCTACAATTAATAAAACTATCGATATATCCCCCCACTAATATTAAGTCATCGACTTGAACAAATAAAAACATCGACGTGTCGCATCCCCCCGACCTTTTCCAGTATGGCGTGACTATTTGTCACCTGCACTCGACTCCCGTACAAACTTGCGGCGAACATTCTGATTCGCATCACTAGCCGCGCTTTGAAAAATGCTTTAGAACATCATTGTAACATCGCAATTTGAACTTTATTTATTTTACGTAGGGTATAGAGTTGGTAGTTGAAGATTTTCCTGTTAATACCTTTTAGCATTTTCACACAAATTTATTTGTACACATCGCATTCAGGGACCATGTTGTTCTAACTGCATTGCGATCAATTTGGCAGACATTGCATGAATTCTTGAGTAGTTCTTTGAAAATAATAAACATGACCAAGTTATAGGTTATTTTTTATTTAACAAGTGGTATTTTTATTCACTTTGAGAATTTATTTATGATTATGTTATGATACTAACTTATTGTATTTATCGAATACATTTTTTTAATTAAAATTAAAAGTCAACGTTTATCTTTCGTTTTGTTTCTAAACTATTTTTTATCCCACTGTACTAATTTTGTCCGAAATAGAATTGAATAAATAGAAGAGAATGGAAGAAGAAAACATGCTGCGCCGACCCCAAATAAATTGGGATAAGGAAGATGATGATGATGATGTACCAATTTTGTCTCATACAATTTGAAACGGATACAGCCACCAAAACTTACATTCATAAACAATATCCAATTCAAGACACTTTAACGTTAACAGCAGTTTGAAATAAAGTCGTTACATCTACACGTTTTTCTATGAATATAGATTTTATGATATTTGAATATTCGGATAGTCACGTACTTCAGTCATCATACTGTGAAGAAAATAGATCGTATGTAAATGGATTTGGTTAGAAGAAAGTTAAGCTATTTGGTGGCGCCAAGATACAGATTACCGTTGATACATAATAATGTTATGTAGATGAAAGAGCTCTTACTTCTTACAGTCACTTAGAAGCAACTAAAGGCTGAGTTTCACAACTATCCGTTGATTTGCGATCAAAAATTGATTTTTTAAGCTCAATATAAATCATGTCAAATTTTAATTCTTAAACGCAAAACAATGGATGTATAGGTAAAAGAAATCCAGCATAAATGGAAATACCACAAAGCTAGAGTAAATAGATACTACAGCAAAATAACTTCCTATTGATGGCAAATTAGTATTCTTGAAGAAACCAAGCAGACATATGACGGCCAATTAAGACCTCGGCATCTCAAAAACTGTGACGTCACGAAACCTTAATAGTTAAAGATGATTGACCTTACACTGAAGCAAACCGGAACTTTGATCGGCAATTTTCAAAGATCCGGTATGCAAATAATTGTACCTACAATCACGCCATCACGATACGATTGAACAATAAACCTTAAAGCCACGCGACCAAAATTCATGGTTAGAAATAATAAAATATTCTATTCTACAAATAAAAATAATTGACCATTTAATATTTAAGAGCAAATGAGAAAAAAATTAAAGATAACAATATAACCTGTTAATCCAGTGTGAACGATTCGCGTGGGCGCTAGTCACACAATATGAAATTATTGTTGAGCTTGTAGTCACGAATAGATGAAATAATTGAACAAAATGTTTGTATTACAAACAATGCTGTTCTGTTCAATAAATAATGAAAAAGAAAAGTTTGTTTTCTANTGTTGAGCTTGTAGTCACGAATAGATGAAATAATTGAACAAAATGTTTGTATTACAAACAATGCTGTTCTGTTCAATAAATAATGAAAAAGAAAAGTTTGTTTTCTATATTTTTATTCACTTATAAATATTCAGGTAAATGAAGGCTCTGTAGGTATCATACTATGATCTAGTAGATCATGTATACAACATGATGTATACCTACCTACGTTGTTATATGAAATACTTATATGTAGTTTGAATGTGATAGTCTCTTAAAAAAATGGCTCGATTGATAAAATTCAACAAATGATTAAGCTACGTCATTGCGCCTGAACAGTAAAATGTGCATGGTTCTTTTCAAAAGTAAAGTTATTATTTATCTCATAAAATAAAAATCAAAAATACTCGACGGATACTAAAATGCAAGAATTAAATTAATAGACACGTAATTCAAATAACTAAAAGGAATGAAGACAACGTTTTAACAGACGCGATCAAAGATTCCAACGATGATAGGCATTCGACTTATGATATCGATGTAGTGTGAGTAACTACACATGGGCCGAATCATAAATAACAAACGGTCAAACCTCGAATTAAGTTGA
>NWSH02000556.1:6759175-6791268 GCA_002382865.2 Heliothis virescens
TTTTCGTTAATGCTCATACTAATAAATTGCGGGCCAAAGACGTAGTGTTGTCAATAAATCCGGATTCCCAAAAGGATCTCGATCGAATTTAGTGCTGACAGTAAAAAACATCGATATAAGTGCATATCGGTATTGACGCACGTGCTCCCGTCAAATTTACGAACCGTACATTTTATGGGCAATCCGGTAAGAATTATTGTGTTGTTCTTATGTTGTCTAATTGTCGATGAAATGTGGCGTTTCTTGTCGATAGTTCGGCTAGGTTTTAATTGAAACATTATTTATAGACATGGTGATAAATAAAAACTTTTAAGAAAATTGTATCCGTGTCTGACAATTATACGAATTAAATAATTTATTTTTATGACCACTCAATGTTTGAGTTACACGAGTTTGTAATATTTTTTATCAAACTCCTATGTCGTATGCATGGATTAAATTTAAATAAAAAGCAAAATATTATTTAAAGTCGAAGAAAAACGATACTATTAACTACCATTATTAAAATTGGTTCAAACTAGGTATTATTTGAAAGCTAGCAAGAAAAAAACGCTGAAGCATTTTAAAAATATCCTACCAATGAATTGGAAAACCTCGCAGCAGTATAGACTAACGATTCTTATAATATATGTATAACTGTACCCAGAAATGAAAAAAAAATAATGTGTTGTGTTGTGTAGAGAAGTTATTCTCTGACGTCATAAAGTCACATCAGACATTTATATTTCTTTATAATCTCCGATACAAAATTGGAACTTAAAACCATTCAATAATATTTTTTGCCCGAACGCCAATTTGTGGATAACCTGTTACAAAATTGTAAAACAAATATTTGGGTAGTCAAGTAATCAATCTAAAAAAATCGATAGCTTCATAATTACACATAATATCCCATCACTACACAGAAATCGTGTGTGGTATAAAAAATCCAGTGATTCGAGCTTTTATTTACTCAAATGCAGCTGTAAAACATAAAAAATCGCTTTCCACCAAACTTTAATTGCCGGCAATGAAATAATTAAATGTGACAATCGTAAAACACTGAAGTCCTCATAAAACATTATAGCCGTGAACAGTGCAGGCACATTTACCGGTAAAAATGTTTGAGCACGGCTAATTCATGGAATTTAGCCTTTAAAATAATATTTACGCAGGTCTGTATTGTGTAAACACTAAACATTTTGCAATGTGATAGTATAACATGTTTAATTTCTTTTTCAAGCAGTTTTCGGTAACATTAAACTCATTAACCTTTTAAGGGCACATAATCATCAAGTTTTTAGTATCTTTTTACTTTATTAAAAACATTTTCAATCTCACTACTTTCTATGTATTATGAGTTTTTGTATTTAAGTTAATTAGACATTATTTTGCATCCCACAGCATTTCATAGTTCAGAATATATTCAGCTAATTTATCTGCAGTAGACGAAGGAATTTAGAACTTTCAATTTCTGGGTTGTGAAATTCTATACGTCGTTAAAATTACAATAAAGTTAGGAGATACAATCATTGTTTTAAATATTTGTGTCTTTATGTGTTACTGTTGATGTAAATTAGGATTTTAATTGCCTTCCATTTCGGTGGCATAGAAAGAACACAAAATTTACGATCAGTTTTTTTTGTTAATAAGACAAATATTTTGCATGAATAATACATTTTTCTTTCAATGTTATTTTCTAGCTCAGAGCGCTAGCTCCGAGAACCTAATCCAAAATGGCTGAATTGGCAAACGATATGAGTTCCTTTTACTTAATCGTACTTCATAATAGGTATGCTATTTAACATAGGTCTTAAATCAACTGCGTTTACCAATCAAATATAAATCTCAAACTACATAAACTAGATAATATAACTAAACTTCCCAATCCAAAACAGTTTCGATGTTGCCAAGCGGATATTTTGAATTCAAACGTATTTCGATTCAGCCTCTCTTTCTAAACCAGTATAACGAAGCGAGAGAGAATAATAAACATAAGTACTCAAAGGCTTGGGACTCCGAATATGTAGGAACCGGTTATTTGCAATATTTAAGCGCATGCAGGTCGGAGGTCGACTTTCAAACCAAAACCTGAGACCTTTGGTTAGATTACGAGTGTTCGAACTGCAATAGTCGGTGCAAATCTGTTTGTAACTGAGGTTTAGATGAATGAGGTTAAATGTGTTTATTGATTTTGAAATAGGAGTTAAGAATAGTGTTGAGCCTAGACGTATGGAAACTGTTTTGCATTCTATTAAATAGGATGATGATCCTGTTGTTTTCATTGATTACTTTCATACTTATGTTTATAATGTACTCAGAATATCTACTTAATTTACAATCTGCTTAGTTGTCTCTTACAGGTCTACCCGTAAACCTTAAGCAGCACTTCTACTCTATCATGATTTTTTTTTGTTTGTAGAAAACCAGACGAACTCGCAAGATTAAAACTAAAATATCACAAAAAAATAAATTAGCTAACCATAATAACTATTAACAAACACAACAGTCGACAGACAAAATCTATTTAATTCTAAACAAGAACATTAAGTTAGGACAACCGCGAAATACTAAACGTCAGTCACACCTCATTAGAAGCCTTAGTACATAACTCAAGGAAATACAGACATACAGACACACGATAAATTAAGAACAGAACATCTCTTTCTTGAACACATAGAAACATACAGTAAAGTTGTACCGACTAATGTTCGGCCGTATCGAAGCAAGATTAGAGATGCGTGTTCGTTTTATCTTTATTCGTATTTATATTGCCTTTTACAGATATTTTGTAGATAGCTTAAGAACTTATTGGTGATGGCTGTTAGATGTATGGAAAGGTTAATAGTAGGTTTAAGAATTCCGATAGATTTTGCACAAAATATTTTCCTGGCAACTCGTTTTTGTGAGCTTGTGTAAAACGTCTTTCAATTCAAAGGACTATGTCTTAGACTAGCCCAAGGTTAGAAGTCAATACCAAAATTTTTGAACAAGTCTTTGTATTGGCTAAACTTATCCTTTATCTGCCCTTAATTTGAATTTGGACTACAGAAGATAAATCTAACCGAAAGATCGACTATAAGACGATAACCTATTTATGACAGACTCAGGAGTCGAAATCACCCTAATTTCTATACACAATCTTTTATGAAATGGGTGGATTATCTAACGGATATTTCCCATTACAATCAGCAATCAATTTCCTACAGTTATCGAGAGTACAGCGGTACAGCTGTAAGCTCAGCATCGTATCTGAATGCAAATTGTGCGCGTGCGACGTGTGGGCGCGACGCCGCGGTCACGCACGATGCCACGCGTTGCATAACCAATGTGTGGTGGAAGTTATAAGATGATTTGGCCTTTGGTATTATTATTATCTTGAATATTTTTTGCAGAGACGAGAATTTAGCTTTGAAAATGTCTTCAATATGAAATAACTTTTTTATAGTTAATTCTAAAATTAAACTCATATAAGAAGTATCGCTACTTATCACGTAGCTGTTGCTGGTATGCATAATAACAAATGAAATTCTGAAAATATTTTGCCTTCTGTCATCCACAATTCCTTATTTTTCCGCTATAATCGTTAGATTTCAAAGCAATTTCAAATCGGAATTATCAATTTGCTTAATCACCTATTAGTTGTTGTAACATACTGATTCTCTATAAAAAGAAGCAAATAAAACTTATGTTCCCGTTTACACAAAAAGCCTAAAATCAACAACAACAAATTCCTCTTCACTTAGACCATCTAATTTACCTCTATCACACATAGAGGTCCATCAAGCAACGTGGGCAATAATGGCGGGCTCGTTATGATTAAGCGGATAATTTTGGACGGTACTTGTAAAGTATGGAGACTATTACATGCTGTTAACCCATCGTGTTTGAAGGAAGAGGTTTATGGTCCACTGATGGTGTAAAAGTGAATCGTGATTAGATAATGAATGAATTGTTGGTGCCTACGTATGTAGAGATGGGTGCTAGGTAAAGAACGTATAAGATATGAGTGTTGATTCAACTCATTGAACTCATCCGATGTGCAATGATGTAGATAAAATGTTCTCAAGAGCAAACTGATTACCCTATATGATACGATTATAGAAAGGAAAGATAAAATTTCCCTAACCTACTTCTCTTCCTACAAGTACCTGGTAATGCATCACATGTAATGTTCTACATAGTAAAGACCATTTTTTTCCTCAAAATAAATCAAAAGTTTTTATTTCACATAGATCATTGCAGGCCCTTACGAAACGCCAGAATCTAGTTGCACGGTTTGGAAATGTGTGTCCCATGGAGAAGAATCGTCAAGAAATTATGAGAACTAGAAACTTCTTCTTGATCAATTTTGTTTGGACTGCATGCAATAATAATATTGCATGGAGTCCAAACAAAAAGCAAATTTTTAACATGATGGGCAAGATTATAAAATCTTGCCCATCATGTTAAAAAATCGCTTCTTTCCCAAA
Organism: Heliothis virescens; assembly: GCA_002382865.2. Taxonomy (NCBI): domain Eukaryota; kingdom Metazoa; phylum Arthropoda; class Insecta; order Lepidoptera; family Noctuidae; genus Heliothis; species Heliothis virescens. The sequence goes on from NWSH02000556.1 coordinate 6,763,627, forward strand.
AGTACCATCATTTTTATTTCTGAAAATCAGGAGACCTCTGCACCTTCCCACTGTCTAATATTTTAAAACACCTACTAGTGTGAAAATATTATAAAAAACATGTAAAAGGTTTTATCTCCAACCGTAATTCTTAACTCAATCAAAACTCTAGCTGTTTTATCATCATCATACTATCATAACGAGTTATACATATGTGGCTTGACCTGTGACTTAATAATAATTTACCTTTAAGTACCGCTGCGTAATGGTGTCAATGAGACCTTATGAGGCCATAGACCATAATGGCTTCATGTCTGTTATGGTTTTCGTTCCGTTGATTTGATGATAGAAGCCACTCGAATGATATTATAATCGTGGATTGGTGACTCCCTCCTGATATCATGTCGTGCTTATAGGTATTCAAAATTACTGCTATTTAAAGTAGCAGCGATTTAAAAAGAAAATTAATAAATTATTAACTAATTAAAGTGATTAAAATTAAATGTTATTTAGTTAAATATGTATTTAAAATGACCATTTTAATTGCCGCTATCTTTAGTTTATGGAAATTAATCTCAGTTAAAAATGGTGTCTATAATCTAAAGATCATTATAACATATACCACTTTTCTGTCCAAATTATGGAAATAAAACAAATAGGTATTTAAAATGGAACCCACAACATAGGGCGACCAAATCGATCGCAATAATTTATGGATAGTACCTAATTCAACTAAAATCCACCGAAAAGTGCCAGACACGTTTGGCGAGTCGGTAAATCACGAGATAGCGTGGAGAAAGCCAAAGTACCAACAATATATAAACTAGTGTGACCACATTGTTTTAGTTTCGGTGGGAGTGACATATGTGGTAATAAAATTGTGATAAACTCAACTTGATATCAGTCCAATCTAAAGATTGATGGCTAAGGAAATTAAGTTATTGATATTGAGTAATGTCCCGCTTCTAACGAAGTTTATGGCCGTATTAGCTTTCCTATTAAATTTTAAGGTGAAAAATTGTTATGGTTTCGAGCTGTCAAAGTCAGTAAAGATTCTGGGGAGTTATACGAATTAATAATGACGTATACAGAATGACTTGGAAGTAATATTATGTAAGGCGAAGCGAAAGTGTGTTGAAAAGTTGAAACGGGATTTGGTTGAGATGTCAAGATCGTGTTGTGAGATCTAAATGAATACATATTTTTGTATAAGATGACATATTAAATTTTGTATCATATCAACGGTTATAAGATTTTTTTTGGGTTGTAGTTTATCAACACCATGAAGAATGACAAAATAGACAATAAGAATCAAGCTTGGTTACACACAAGGGCTGAAATACTTTTTGCTATGGGTCAAAGTTGCAAAAACCAAACACCAGAAAGGTTAAGCATCACACAGAACATTTTCCGATCTCATAATCTTAAGTAGATACGTACAGACATGAACATAACACTAATAGACGGACATAATTAGAGAGTCAAAGCAAAAGTTGACCGAATCCCACAGCAAAAAATAATTCAACTTAAAACACCTACGTTCACAAACCTTCCCGTCTCATAATCTAAGTACATGGACGTATTACTTATAGATAAATTAATTTTATATCTGCAGTGAGTCGTGAGCGCGCTCTGCCCCCGGGCGGCGGCGCCGTGAGAACCGACTCGTGCGCCGACTATCGCGAATTAACGTACGTGGAACGACACGTGTCGTGAACTGGATTATCTTGTGCTTTTGGTGCTGGTACATCTTCATAAGATTCTTTAGGAGTGTTCGTTAATGCAGCTGGAAGAATATCTAATCTAACTGCATCAGCTGCTGATTTCTTTGTGACAGGATGAACAGTAGGGTGTTTCATTTTTCCAAAGTTGTGATTTTCCCATGACTTTGCTTTTCCCCTGAGTCTCAGTGTTACCAAAGATACGTGTGCAAAATTTCATTAAGATTGGACAATATTTAAAGGTTGCACACATTGATCACTTTTACCAAAAGCAATGTTTTTTACTTAGGTACTTCTATTATTCCACTGTAAGTTATATTTCCTGTAGTTTTTAAAATCTATGTGTTTTTATTGATTATTTACATTATATATATCTTCTATTCTATACTTATATTAAATCTGTAGACAGGTCAATTCTGTACATTAAATATATTTCCAAAATAACTATCAGGGGGTGATTAGGGATCGATACTGATGCCAAAAATGCAATCAGTACAATTTTTGTCTGTCTGTTTGTATAATCGTTTTAAAAACAAAAACTACTCGACGGATTTTAATGAAACTTGGTTCAATTGTTATTCATACTCCTGAAATGGTTATAGCATACTTTTCATCACGCTACAATCAATAGGAGCAGAGCAGTGAAGGGAAATGTTGGCAAAACGGGAGAAGTTACTTAATTTTTTAAACTTCCGTCGCGTGTGCAGCCTTTATGGTGAAAGCTACACAGAAATTATGTATGATGTAAATGTTCTTTTTAAAATTATATAAAAAAATACCCTACAACATTTTAGGTTTATATTTTATGGTTTACTTACAATAATACGAGTAACTCCTGATAGCTTAACAGTTCGAAGCTTTCTGATTTACGTTTATAACACTCTCAGAACTCGTGCACGAAGGTTTTCGTATGAAAAATGAACACATCTACAAATAGCCAAAATCCAAAACATGGTATTATTAGAATTTGACATCAGACGTTTCAGATCTTTGATTACGACGACCGGTTGTCGCTGGCATAAGCGACATGATCCGCGAACGAAGTAGCTGGCAGAAGCTAGTAAACAATAAATAGACCACACAATAAAATTAACAAATCGGTTCAACATTGAATATATATTTAACATTTTTATATAGCATGTAGAATGTTAATTTTTATTTATCGGTGACCCCAAAAAAGTGATATGTGTCCTTCCCTAGCAAGCGCGTTAATCATCAGTTCGTCATATTCAAGTTAAATATTTCGTAAGAAAATGGGATCTAAGAGAGGTATTTGGTTATTAGAGAAATTACCCAGTGATGAGTTTTAAGGAGCTCGGCTTCCTTCAAAACAGCAAGTACTTTTAGTGATTTTATTTGGGAATGGTGATATATGCCAGCGACTTCGTTCGCGGATCATGTCGCTTATGCCAGCGACAACCGGTCGCCATAATCAAAGATCTGAAATGTCTGATGTCAAATTCTAATAATACCATGTTTTGGATTTTGGCTATTTTTAGGCAATAGATGTTAAATTAACTTTATTATTTATTAAATTTATTTTAAGGTTTTGCTTGTCAGTTTTTCCAATATATATCATTAACTTTGAAAATTCGTAGTTTTTTCGAAAACGATCAAAGTGTGCAACCTCTAAATATTATCCAATTGTCACGAAATTTGGTAATTATGACTTTTAGCTTACTTAGATTCAGGGGCCGATCAAAGTCTGGAAAAAAATTGAACATTTTTTTTTTGCCTACAAAATGAAACACCCTAATGAACAGTATTTGAAAGAACATCTTGTAGGTAGTTTGAGTACTTACTTATTTATCTATATCTTCATTGGCTTCATATCCTAATAGAAATCTTTTAAAAGTGGTCATACGTGGACCTGCAGATGCAGATGTAAACGTGGCAAACTCTGGTATCGAAGATTTCCCAAATATGGATGGTCTTTGACATGGAATTTTAACGAAAATTGTAACTTGTATTTTATATCAGCTGAGCTTGATGTCTTATCTAGCCTTCGTAGGCTCCCAACAACCAAATCATTATTTTCAAACAAGACCAAAACTACCTTTTGCAACTCCCAATCTTTTATTCCAATAAACCTAACTTCCCAGTTTCTCATGTCAATTGTTGCAATGCAACGCTCTATTGGAGCATGGGGGCTTTGTTTCTGAGCAGTACCCATGACGATGCTTCGATAGTATTGTCCGTTGTTGCAAAACTAAATGGAGTGATAGACAAGACTTTTGCTAATTATCTCTTCAGTCTTACTGTAGGTGAAAATCGAGCTTCAGTTTGTTTGGTATGCAGTTTTGTTTGACTTCGTAACTACTTACCAAAAAAATCGGATATGTTTTGGGGGAAACCATGCAGTATTTTGTGATCATAATTTGAAAACATCAATAAAGATAAAAGGTAGATTCCTAATTGAAGTGTTGTGCTTGCATAAAATGGAGAGTATCCTATGTAGGCCAAATGATCAATTATTAAATATATTAGACTAGATAAATAAGGCTATGCAGAGAACATACATCAAATAAATGAGTAATATGAAGGGCTTCAAATGATGTAAGAACATAGGAAATATTCTACTTAAATGTGTTTAATGAGGTTTGATTATGGGTTTTTTAGTATCGTTAGGTACTAACTAGAAGTAATATCATAACAGTTACAGCGGCACTTCAAAAGGTGTTGTTTTTATTGTACATACAATATAATTACCTACTTAATTATCGTAGTGAGTAATAATTGCGCATGATTAGTAATATTATTACCTCATTAGTCATTAACACATCAATAACAACTTATAAAGAAGTTGTAAATAACAACGGACTATAATACATACCGTATCTTGCATATCATTACAAAATAATGCTTTACTACTAGACTAGGTGTTTCACACAATTGGAATTCGAAGTACTTCTAGCTTTAAACAAATCACAAATACCACCTACTTAAATTAAACATAAAAAATTTAAAGTTTGTAAGGATGTATGTACGTATTTTTGCTACTCTGGATGGATTTTGAAAAAACATAACAGCAATATAACTTATATATCAGGAAGAGATTGCGGGAAGTACCTCCTTTCCTCAGGAAGTGAGTGTTACCATAAGGATGTTAGTTCTGTATAAATGGCGAAGGAATAGTAGTGAAAAATGTAAAAGTATTTAAATGGATTAAGTTTTTCATTCTGTCTTAATCTACATCACCTTCTTACTTATCCTAATTTTATTTCGTGGCCATTATGCTTTGTTCGTCCATACTTTTATGTCTGAAATAACAACTCACATTTTTCCCAGGCATATCCTCCTTCACACAATCAATCCATTGTTTTGTGGTCATACTCACCCTCTATATTCAAGTCAGTGCCTCTATAAACAAAATCGCTACAGGTACTTATAGAACTTGATACGATTGATGACATTAACCCTATCTGAAATAACACTGAACATAAATTCTCAAAAACCTAATTCATTCTTAAAACTTTAAGTACCTCATTATACGATTAGGCTTTAATGTCTACTTAACATTTTATAGGCCCTTATGACAAATATAAATTTTTGCAATGATAGTAACAGTCAGTTAGACTCGGCTATAACTCATGTATGAGTCATAAAACTAGACGAGGTGACAATAAAAGGATGTCTAATAAATTCAGCGTCATGAAAGACGTTGGTAATGCTAAGGTTTTATATTTGAAACGCTAATTAACACATTTAATTACAATTGTTAGTGCCTTTTATGTCTATATGAATGCATCTGATTTTCTGCTTTAAATTATCTTCTAGATTTTCAGGAAATTAAAATAACAATGTTTGATATAGCAATATTAAATAAATTGAAATTCGCAGTTTAATAGGTCTTGAGAATTTATTACAAGCAATGATACCAGTACAACATCTGTATTAGTAATTTGATCTTATTCTTAATTGCATTTGTTTGAATCACTATCAACAAACAAGTACAGGTGGTATTTTGTGATCCGTGTAGTAAGGCACTCCACTCAATTATCCCTTTACCGATGCGCGTGACCCACTGACAAAACAAGCGAAGCGATCGCCGCATCACATTGTTTTCCCATAGCCCGAACGATTCCATTCAGAATCTCATTACACTTGAAAGGGGTTACAACAAATCTGGCGCAACGTTTTCTCATGGACGTGTCTGTCGTTAGGGCAGCGTGAGGTGACCATTACTGCGTACAAAGAGTTGCCTAAAATAGAGAGCTTTTGTAAGGCGGGAAGACAGGCGAGGGACGAGGTGGGGGCGGGGCGGTCGCCGGCTGCCCGGCGGCTCAGTCGCGCCGCGCCTCACAGCCGCCTCGCACGCCGCATCACGGAGCGTGCCTCTCGGACAGCGCACGCGCACGCGATACCTCCCCCGCCGCGCCCCCCACACAACACGTGCACAAAATACCAGTGGAAGTCTACAGATGGTATCGACCCCACGTTGAATACAGTTCCACAATGCAAGAACAAAGTTCATCAAGATCCAGCAAGTCCACGTTAAACTCTTTGGAAAGCGCTATCATCAAGCTGAAGAACAATTTGCAGATACAGGACACCAAAACAACAGACATGAACGGTTTGTTGGCAGCTGACCCACCGTCGCCTCATGCAGATACAAAAACAAACGCAAGTAAGAGTCCTAGTTCTTCTCCATCCACAAATATTAACTTATCAATTGCATCAGCGGCCTTATTACAAGAAAACATGCTTCAAAGATCACTACAGGGAGTAGTAATATCGCTACAAAATGCAATGATGAACTCGTTACAACAAGCAGCATTGTTACCGTCAAACTCTGCTGCGGCAGCCGCATTGAACTTACAAGCTTTGGAATCTTATTTGACTCTACAACGTTTAACATCAGTATCGTCGGTAAACAACACAACTCAACCTAACACATCGGAGAATAGTTCATCATCTAAACAAGATATCTTAAGGATAGCGACGGCAAGTGCAAAGATAAGTGAAATAGATGCATCGGAAACATCTAAGGAATTCTCTCCAAAAACACCTGAGGAATATCCACTATCTGATGCTATAGCTGCAGAAGATGTCGATTTATCCGAAGAAGTAGAAGAAGACTTGGCCCTCTTAGATAATGAAGATGAATTTACGTTAGAGCAACACTTAGAATCCACATCAAAAGGATATGCGTATAGTTCATCACAGAATCTAGATAATGGATACCCCAGTCTTCTTATGAATGCAATGTATCAACAGCAAATGAATGGAAGTCCATCGCAAGCACCGTTGTCACCGCAAGCCTCGAACTCTTCAAAATCAACAAATAGCTCGACATCATCAACAGGCAGTAGTGTGTCAAATAAACAGAAGACTGGAGCAAGTGGGCCTAGAACGAAGAAACAATTTATTTGCAAATTCTGTAACCGACAATTCACCAAGTCGTACAACTTACTCATTCATGAAAGGACGCACACTGATGAACGACCATACTCCTGTGACATTTGCGGGAAAGCTTTCCGACGGCAAGACCACCTCAGAGATCACAGGTAAACACAATATTTATAATGTATAAGTTATTAACAAAAATACTATGAACTGACTAATACTTATTACATAATTTTCTTTTAGGTCATGCTATCAAGCTCATAATTTTGAATTTATATCTCTCTTCAAGGGGGTTCCTCTTAATGGAAACGACTACTACTAATGAATCAATAAAATCTAATCCGTATCCTACCATGATTTATGTTTCATTAAGCGTTAACAATTTATGTTGTAATCAAACACCTGTTTGTTTCAAAAGTTTTTTGAAGGTTGTGTTCTTAGATAAAACCAAGATCTTTTTATGTTTTCTACTTCAGAAATACTCCACGGTTCAGCTCTCAAATAAGATAAAACAATGTTACAACCGTGTCGAGAAACATTTTAAAGGTTCACGATACCCATTTTTCGATATCAATAAAAGATTTTAGTCATCGGGTTTCAACGCGAAACGTTATGAGAAACTTTTGAATAATGGTGGGGAACGAATAAAAATATTTTAAAACAAAAAGGGTTAAGTATGGACCGAGCAGATGGTATCGACAAGTCTTTCGTCACGCTCGTAAATTATTTCACAAAACCGCCGCTAATCCCACGAGAGACGATGTTTTAATTTTGGCTTTTCATTTTGTTTTCTTCCAGACTCCTTCGCATTCCAAATAAATCTCTGAGCATATCTTTTTTCATATCAAAATATTTATCCTTTTAAAACGTCTCTACAATGCACTCAAATAAGATGTTAGTGACCGTTACAAGAATTCGAATTCCAAACATCACGAATCTCGAACACAATAAATATGATAATAGTGTTACAACAGCTCTCAATCTATTTCTTCACTTATCTCCTCGAGATCCCCACCCAAAAAGAACTAAAGGTGTTGAATTTTTACACCTGTCTCTCGGCGATTTCCTCCCAAATCACCGTATCTCTGTGGCAATAAAATAAATTTCGTGTAGACGCCGGAGGGTTAACCCGAGCTCGACTCGGCCCGGCCTGTCGATGTTCAATCGATGTCCGTTGACACGATACATTATAATGGACCCGAGCGGGCCTTCGACGGGTTTTAACAAAGCACGTGGTGATCCTGACGTGAGGATTAATACGGATGACAAAAAATAAAAAAAACCCTGGTAAATATTCTCCGCATACAAAATCAAGTTTCAATGTTCGTTTTTTGTGTAGATTGAAAAGGATAATGGACTTAAATTAATTTGTAGCTTGTTTAGTAATTTGAACGTTGATTTTGGTCGCACTAATTTTCTTATTCATGCACGGTTTATTTTCATTAATATCAATTAATTAGTATGGAGTATGTGAATTTCATAGACCATCGATCTGCATCGCGAGCTTAATTAATCAGTGTTGTCGCGTTGGTTCGAGTTAGGCCTAACGCGGCGCTCGCGCCGGTGTCACAGTACGCTCGAGTGCACGCGCGCCCGGCCCCTCTTAATCACCATCATCATCGCGTGTTTTAATATTGAAATTATTATTTCATTCATCATCTTGTAACTCAACTTTATCGTCACCTATCTAACTAATCCCAACGATTATTACATGTATTACGTTACTTTGAACGGCTCGTAATTTTCTTGCCTCGAGTATGTTTGTTTATATGATACGGAGATAATTTTCTCGAATTGTACCCTTGATCGCTGGTCCGTCGTGCTGTGTTATTATTGATTACACGTTGCTCGGTGTGTTAATTATACGTTGTATAGTTGAATTTAATTTGAAATCAGTTGCTATCAACATTTGTGAGAAATATAAACCATAAGTTTTATTATAATTAAAAGTTGCGACCTCATAATTATAAACTGTTTTACTGGGTGTAAATCCAATAATGTATAATTTATAGTTTCTCTATAAGTAATTTCGTTATATTGAATTAATTCGGCGGTTTTGATAATGCGATTAAATAAATCCACCTCGTTTGTTACGATGATGTTTTGCAAATTTGAAGCGAGGGTGTAAATTAATGATATTGGAAATAAAACTGAGTGAGGACTGAAATTTATTACCAATAACCCTGGGGCTCTTGTTTGCTTCCCGGCTGCACCTACAAGGTGCAGAACATGCGAGAGGGAATGTTTCGACACCTACAGACAAGATATATTTATTGAGCTTAACTCATCTCAACAACTTGTTATAGATGCATTAGTAGACCATTTAGATGAAGGAGAATTATTATGGTTAAAGGCAGCGTGGTATTGTTAATGTATGATATATTGCATATATTGATCTTAACATTCACCTCATCTTAATTATGCAGCAGGTGGCAATTTGTATGTAATTGTAATGTTTAGATGCTCTCTTGTAAATTACAGATCTATTCTTTGTTAATTTACAATCGGTACCAGCAATAAGTTACAAAGTAATCAGATTTGAATTTTCTCTTTAAATTAATTTACATTGTTTAATTGCAATAAAATAATAAAAACAGATGTTTAACAATCAATCTTCCTTACAGGTACATCCATTCGAAGGAAAAGCCATTCAAATGTCTGGAATGTGGCAAGGGTTTCTGTCAATCAAGAACACTAGCTGTCCACAAAATCCTCCATATGGAGGAATCGCCCCACAAATGTCCTGTCTGCAGCCGAAGTTTCAATCAAAGGTCGAATCTGAAGACCCATCTACTGACACATACAGACATAAAGCCATACAACTGTTCGTCTTGTGGGAAAGTTTTTAGAAGAAACTGTGACTTAAGACGTCATAGTCTGACACATAACCTCGTTGGAATTTCCTCAGTAAACACATCTCCCAGTGGAAGTAATGGAAAGAGTCCATTGCTTAATCCCAACTTCCCAATCGACAGTTTAGATACAGAAGATGAGAATTAGTTGTTTTGTTCTTAGTGGCAAATGTGAAAAGACTGATTTTTTTACTCCTAAAACGGTGCCTTCTAGTATTAAGACTTAGTTTACTGATTCCACAAAAGCCTTATTTATTAGTTAAGAAAAGAAAATTAATTTTGTTTGCCTAGTGGATGTTGCCTTTAATGTTAAATTTAATACATATTTATGATCTAAATTCCATGTTAATTGTATTTTCTTTTCTTTTGTTCATCTAGGGAGTGTTAAATAGATTCTATCTTTGTGTTTGGCAGCGGCAATTTTTGTGTAGAAATATATTCTTGGAATATCCTTAGGACGTTTGGGTTTTAGTATTATTTAGGTCTATTTGTTTCTTTAAATCCTGTAAATTTTCTGATCTCATTTTTGTGTCTGTAAATATAAATTATAGCTAAGTCAACTTGTGCATTCCGTCCACCTTAATGTTTTTTGTAAAAATGATAATTGTTTATAAGGGTTGTGTTAAGTAAATGTCTTCCTATATTTGGGGATTATGAAGATCGAATGTTATTCGGAATCTGTCTCAAAAGTTTTGTATTATCCAAGATCTTGTTTAGATTTTATTTGTAATGTAATTAAATTGATGAATTTGAAAAAGTTGTTTTTTTTTTAGCCCTATGGGTAACTTTTTGCCTAGATGAGGTGGCTTTCAAAATATAGATCTCATGAAGGAGTCTCTGGTGTCTCATGTAAGTATGACAAAATAGTTGACTTTATTTAAAGATTTGCACTAAAATCACTTGTATACAAGAACTAACGATCAATTATTGAAATCAATCATATTCTCGGAGTGCATCAACAGGCCCTGGTATCAGAGTTCTAATCCACCTGACGGCCTATTGCGTGGAATTATAACGGAGTAGCGTTTGGGGATGCCCGTTTTATGTGCGCTGCAACATCGCCAATTTTCAGACTTCAGGCTGCTTTTTGGAAGTTTCTAAAACCCACAAATCGATTTCGGCCCGACCCGCGAATCAGACCAGAGACCTTGTGCATATCAGTCGCGCTATGTGACAGCTAGACCAAAGCTAGAACAAAGCAATAATATTGATGTTAATGTTTATGAATATAAGAATAGTCTTTTTGATATGCATCCTATAAGGCTTTACTTAACAGGATGCAACTGAGTGCCAGTATTTTAGTGCTTGATATGTACAATATCAGTAAATACTAGACCTAATGTTCAACTTATCTCTACTAAGAATATACGATCTACTTTATGGCCTTTAGTTTAATTCGATGCAGCCGAGTAACAATGTTTCACATGGAGCAACTGCCTTCTGATGGCGTGTATCGAAGTAACCACCCTTTAGCGGGACTGGTTGTTAGACTAACTCACTTCTCACTGATGATAACGAGCGACGGCGAAAGATATGCAAATGTAAATCGGGACACGAACGTGCCTTCTGAAGCACGGAGGAACTAATTATGACACAGGTATATTGTCACCCATCCACGATCAGACCACGCCAAGCGTTGCTTAGTCTTTGATCCATTGATCCTTAAACACTTGCAATCAGAAATCAAACTAAGCGCACAGCAATATTTATATCGACAAATTCATGTAGAATTGGATGGCATAAATCCGACAGTTCATATTTTACCACAGACATAGTTTACATAATCTGCAATATTTTTAACCAATATTTTGAATTGAGTTCAGCATTCATTATATAGATGGCGTTGCTTGTTACATTAATATTTATATGCGTAGGAGTGAATACTATATTAAGTAATCATTAGGGTTTCAAAAGGCATCGTTTAAGTGTAAAAAATATGTTAAGGTCATAGATTATATTATCAATGTAAAGCAAATTGCTGAATAAGAACTAAGGTTTCTTTAAACCAAGAAAGTATTAATTGAACTCAATAGATTGATAGTGTTGTGTATATTTCTATACGCAATTGAGTTGAGACACTTTTTGGTAGGTACCTGTCTGGTACGAGCAGGCTATTAAGAACTGTCTCGAAGTTTAGCAACCTTTATAGGGTGAGATATCCTATACCTACTTTGTCACTAACAAACTTTTTTGTTAGTCGAGTCTAAGTTCAAAAAAAGTATGTTATGCTGCCTAGTCTAAGATTTAATAATACCATCTAGAAAACTGTATGATAAAAGAGTCTAACGAAAATTAAATTAATTTCGCACTCAATCCGTTCAAGATACTTAATCCGACAGATGCTCTAACAGGCGTCTCATAATAGACGTAAAAGTAGTAATTATACAGGTCACTCTTAAAGCCAAGATGAAACGCAACCATTAGCAACAAAGGACGACTACTGAGCTTGAAAAATCGTTTCAATTCAACACCAAATCGATGCAACGCAATTCACACGAATAAAAAGACTATTCGATTCAGTCACACAAAGGCCCTTAAGAGTGTATCAAAATGACATAAAGCTCGATTCTTTTCTTAAACACAAAACACGTTTATAATGGTCCACATGTCTTACTTTTTTTGTCAGTTTTTGGGAATAGATGACGTGTTAAAAAGGTAACAAATTGTATGCGCTCCGGAGCATCGTATCTCGTTTCTTTACCCACCGTCATATATTACGTCATTACATCGATTCGAAATTTGAAATGGTTCTGCGTTTTTGATTGGCTGATGTTTCAGTTATGGCCGTTTTGAATACGTTGTAATTACGAACAGGTGTTGGTGTTGCCAAATTGTGGATATTGATGGATTGCCATGACCGAAAAATAGTCGCAAGTCATAATCTGCGTAAGTGTGATGGGCGTTACAAATTCGCATGTGTTATATCATAAACCGCAGATCCACCGTGTATTTATGTGTTGGGTAATTACGATGACGAGTAGGTACAACCATTGACAGATGCATGACTGGGGAGCCGCCAGAGTGATTATTAAGAGAACGTTTTCGACAGTTAAATAAGTGTTTGGGTTGACTTTGTATAACCTCTGGACCATTCCCAGTGGACTTACCCTGATGATAACCCTTTCACTAAATAATTTAAAAAAAACTTACACTTTTAAAATGTTACTAAAGAAGGATTAGAAGAAAATCTCCGTGAAGCCATAAAACTATCATCAACAAAAATGAAACCATTACAAGGACAAACAATGTCAGAGATCACGAACACGACAACAAAACAAACGACGCAAATGCCTTTCTTAAATATGGTGACAACATAATAATGCGCCGCGTCTCCGCCTCCCTTTATAGCTGTAAATTATTCACAAATTACATAGTGATCGGAATACCCGCTGAGTCAAACAAACTTCTTTCCCTTTTTTCAAATGTCAACGATACCAAAATTACTGTCACAAAAGATTACGCTCACAACTCGAAGGTGTTTGAAAAATATTTGCTTTTAACTCGAGTGCGCATTATCCCGTATTTAGACGGCGTTTTTATTCGCGACCACACACAGCCTGCGAAAATACAAATACAAAGAAAAAAATCGGCCGGTGTGAAATTATATAAGGTTTTTGACAATGGTTTGGAGTACGTGCGTTCCCGACGTTTCGTATTTTTAAACACGGTTCTGTGTCGTATTTGTCTTCGTTTCTTTAGTATTGGCCTTACTTTTAGCATCGGTCACTTTCGATACTTCTAAGATTAGGATTAATTCATTAAACGCGATAATACCTACTTAACTGACCTCTTAATATTCTGTAAATATTTAACAATAGACTGACAACCATCATCTTATCAATCTATGTCTACACCTGTGTATAAAATACCATTGAATTCGTTTCAGGGTTTTAATAGTGAAAGTGTATCGAATATACAAACAGACTTACTTTCTTAGTCGTCCAACATATTAGTAAGGCTACAGCATGAATCTGTTTATCAAAACAATTCTGTAGAGATGTTGCAAGTATGCAAATATTATCGACTTAAGATAAACTGAAAAATTACCACCATTCATTAAATTCCCTTTCTTGTCTAATTAAGTATTCATTATTTCAGATCGATCTTAGAAAGTGCTTCCACCAGTTATCTCTAAACGCCACTTCAAGGCTATGACTCAGAATTTGCAGCTATTTATAGCAGTTCTAGTAAATAAGATACGGCCAGAATACTTGCTTGGTACTACTTAAAGGTCCGCTAATAGGTGGGGTTAAAAGGCTAAGTGCATTAGCTACAATCACAGATGAATAAATTATAATTATCTGCTTGATAATAACAGCAGCCCTACTGGAATATACTCACATGTTTTTGAGTACAGCAAAAACAAGTGAAGTCATTCAGGTATTGCATAACAAAAACCTAAAAGAAATAGCCAACAATAAATAATATTAAAAATAAAAGTGTACTGACACCAACAAATATCTCCAAGCAATTTTGAGGTCTGTGTCTTTAACACTAAAGTTGATTTTCCATTTCTTGTAAGACCGCATCGGCGATGCAACACGTGATTTAGGTAAGCATTTAAATGTATGTAATTTTATTTATTTTAATAGTAGAGGTACAAGCGACATGTTATCGCAAGTATGCGAATTAACGGTGACAATTGTGATTGCAAACCGCATTTGTGTTCAAGCTTCAACGCTAAGTGCCGAGTGTGCACAAAGAGTAAGGAAAATGTAGACAGGGCACGGTTCGTAAGATTTTTTGCCTATTACTTTAATTCATCGTAATGTAGAATTTAAAATCATGACCATACAAGATGTGACTTTTAATCGGAGATTGAGGTGAACTGCAAAAATACACATTTATTTTTTTTACCAAGAACCAAATTATAAACATAATTATCAGTGCAAATATACATGAACATACATTTTTTTTAAAACCCAATATTTTTAAGGTTCGCCATTGAACAGTTTTATCCGTGTGAGTTGATTACTGTTTGTGTGTGCTATCGTATCGCAGCTGACAGTAATATCGTAGTCATGATAGCTCGCGTGATAGCGGACGCATTGTACTCGAACTATGCAGTTGTGTATAAGTATTCCTAAACGCTGTTGAATGCATTAGAAAAAGAAGAAGTAGGTATGATAGTTACTGATGGTGAACAGTCGTATCTGTATGAGTTGATCAGTGTCAGTGTATGCTATCGTGTCGCAGCTGACAGTAACGACGTCGTCATGATAGCTCGCGAGATAGTGACCGCACACGTCGTGTACGTATGGTGTACTGCTGTGTATTTTCCTAAATGGTGCCGAAGGCTAGCTTATGTTAGAAGAAGTAGGTATGATATTTTCTGTTAGTCAACAGCCTTGTCTGTATGTGTTGATTATTATCAATGCATGCTTTGGTCTGACAGTAACGACGTCGTCATGATAGTGTGATAATGGATTGTGTACTACTGTATACTTTGATATATAGGTAATACTAGACTCCTAACCCACATATTGAAGGCGTGACAAAAGTAGGTATGATACTGTGGTTAAACAGTCGCGTCTGTATAAGTTGATCAGTGTCAGTGTATGCTATCATGTCGCAGCTGACAATAACGACGTCGTCATGATAGCTCGCGAGATAGTGACCGCACACGTTGTGCACGAACTGTGTGTTGTTCCTTGATTTTGTATGTTTTTATTAGTAGATTTTTTAATTAGATTTGTAATGGGTTAACGTATTGATTAGGGATAGGTAAGTAAATAGAATAAACGGTACATAAAACTGGTTGATTATTGCTTCAATAAAGCATTTGAGGTTATCTGTTTTTAACTAGGGTTTTTCTACCTTATTTCAAAAGAAGAGTTAAAACTCAGTTCAGAATAGAGTTTGAAGACTAAGTTGCTGTAGCAAAATAGATTCTGAAGACCTAAGAACGTTCTCATAATTCACCTTGAAATAATTATCACCAACGATAATTTTATAAAGACATAACATTTTTCGTAACAAGATACCAATTCCTTGGAGGTCATCTACCTAATTGTAAAATCCATGTCTTACAATCCACCCAATCACTTTAGTGAGAACATTAACAATGTTGACGTGAGAGACATTTGATACGATTAAACTGAGTTCTACCTTACAAAGGCACCTTTACGGCTATTGAGACCTTATCTTTAAATTTCCGTTTTCAATGAAATCCCTTAATAAAAACAAAACAGAAACAGTAAAACATCCGATCTCTATTATCTGTAACTCAATACTTAATACGAAAGCGTGGTAGAAGGCGGTGGGCGGGGCTTGGTAACGCTCCGCCTAACCCCTCCCTAGCGTGACGGTGATTGGTGGAGGGAGGGAAGTATCGATGCGTACGCGCATTCAAGCCCGCCGCGACTGAAGAATGCAATTCAATTGAGGTGCTCAATGCTCTTTTATGTGAAGTACGGGTAATCGTTCTATTAAATGTACGGTTCCTTGGATATGCGGAGAGAATTCTTTGTTTCAGCCTTTAAGTACAAATTGCTGCAGTAATTTACCACTATTAAATACAATTAGATAAACTATACGAACGACAGCTGAATTAGGAACGAGATTTTCCTGTTTGTTGAAATAAAGATCCTGCAATTTATTGGTTTACTAATTGCCTTCCACTTTTATGAATGAAATTATGAATTCTTTGGTAATTTAAAATGTTTAATTGTGTTTGAAAAACGGCGATTTAAAAGCATTTTACTGGCACGAGGGCAAAGTCCTCATACTAACACTGTTCCCTAAAAGAACAACTCATTTATTCAGAAGTCTGTCCTTTTATAGATTTTAGTTTCCGAATACTGCCCCACCTACATTGGTTTTTTTTTTACACGAAAAATTACATGACTTCAACCTTTTGAATTATTTCCTATGGTAGATTCATAGGTCGTTAAGTACTTACTCAGATGAATAAATACCTTCTGAACAACTTTGATTAACTTTTTGTTGCCTAGGTTCCTTTTATACGAAAGATATTCCTAAAATATTCAGGACTATGTTAAGAGTAACTTTAGTACGGATTATAATTTATAAATAAATACTAGTACGAACATAAAAAGTTTTAATGAAACAAACAGGTCAAAATCATGAGTTTATTGACCGCCAAAATGCGTAGGAAGCGGAAATTGACTTACCTATGCCATAATGTGTGATTATGAAGCCATATTTAAAAATGTGAGAATAAAATACATTGGTACACAATTTGTCAAGATTTTTTAAATTTATTTCTTGTTTTTCTTAATTCTTTGAATGTGTAAGTCGATAAATCCTGCAATAAGTTTGTTGATATGATACCTAGATATTACCTCATTCTTTAAAATCTACATCTACAAATTACCTAGGCGATTTATTTTGTATATAACTTCCCAAAAAAAGGAAGCGATCATCAATTAAAGTTTTTCTTTTTAAAGGTTTTCTTGCAATTTTCTTTCCTTTTCAATTTAATTTCAAACCTTTCTCTATTATCCTAAGATTACTTTTTCTCCGTACTGTATAATTTTATCACCACCTCATAACAGTTAGAAATCTTATTCACTCACAGTAATTACAAATTTTAAATAGTGATAAATGTTACGAGGCATCGCAAGCTGTCTTGTTCAACTAGGTTCAAACGACTTGCCATTGAATGTTACAATGGGTACACTAGTATGCATCTTGGGTGATTGTAATGTGTTGAGCATGGCCTGTTAAGTTATTGTAAGGTCTATGGGAAAATTGTTTAGTGCAACCTGCAAAAAATCTTCTTGATGGATTTGAGAACGTTTGAGAAAATTGACACTAGGTGTGGCTTGTTAGGTGATCAAATTGCAGCCCACAAGATGAGAAGACTTTCTGTCGAGTATTTAAAAGCAGTGGTGACAAAGTGGTGAGTAGAATAGAAGAGAAATAATATTTAAAGAGATGAGAATTTTGAAACAGAAAAAGTCATATTTGTTGCGATGACATCCATCGCAACAAATAAGTATGACTTTTTCTGTCTGTCTTCTAGAAAGCAAAAACACGTTAATTTCTTACTTAAGTATTTGCAGAAGTTAATAAAAGTACGAAGATCAAAAACATTAACGATGTGGCTACCTCAGTTTTGAAGCTACAACCAAGTCCAGTCCACGCAAAAGTTACCAACTAAAAAAACATTCATAACGAGTATACGCTGTAATCGATTGAACACCAACCACTTAAACCGACCACTTAAGGTTTGCGAAATAAATCGATTTGAACCAACAATCGGTAAGCATGTTCAACACAACTATTTACTTACAAACGGTCGATTATTCGTGAATTATAATACGATTCTTACGCCAATCCGTCGTGGTTGCAAAACGGCTACTTTGTTATTTGTTGCCAGCCTACGTATCTTGTTGAGTTTGTTATATTGCAGGTGTAGGGTTACAAGTGCTTAGTTTCAAATTACCGTTTCGACAGTTGAATGAAACTAGGCAGTGTTCTCACATTTGTCTTGAGTTTACTTCTGGGATATCTTGAAATTCTACTAAATCTAACTTATTGATAGAGAGAGACTAGTTATACTGGTTGAGACTTAGAATACTTCTTGTGTCACAAGTACCTGTCAGGATCCTTGGCCAATATTTTGCCCTGTCAGGCTAGGGACCGATGCTGTCTGTATTCTACGAAGGTTCAAATTTATTCTTTGTAACCTAAATTATCCTTGTATCTACCCTGACAATATTTCTGTAACTCAATGAATTATACCTCAGGACATATGAAAATCGATAGGGATATCTAATTTGTATAGCACACAATACGGTTCAATAGAATTACCTTTTAACCGATAAGTTACAAAAGGTATGAACACGATGAAGGTAATTCTCAATTTACCATTAACATGGTAGTGGGCATAAACTAGCAACATTGCACGCAACACTTACTGCTAACAATATTGATGTGTTAACAGCTTAACATCATGTTGAAATTATGGATATTATTATTTATCTCCATTCTGAGCTTAAGATACGTGTCATAATAATATTGCGAAGGAAGATATGCTTTAGTACGCACGAGAATCAAAGGTGTGGGGCCTCTTCTATATTAAAGTATAATATTATATGTTGATAGACTAAAAAGAAAAGAGCTATCATATGCTTTGGCTTTTCCCAATTATGTTGGGTTCGGCTTACGGTCTAATCAGATGCAGTTGAGTACTAGTTGCTTACATGGAGCGACTGCCTATTAGAACTCCTCAATCCAGTTACCTGGGCAACCCGATAACCCTTGGTAAGATCAGATTTTTTTCATCTGATTACTTGTTACGACTGCCAACGATGTTCAGTTGACAGCTAGGACACACCAATTTAACGTGCCTTCCGAAAACGAAGGAAATTTTTAGACAAGCTGATCACCTATTTATTGAAAAAAACACGTCAGCTTAACCTTCAGATCAATCGTCCCGTGTGGCTGTTATTTAGCCACCAGCTCGTCTTTGCCGGGTAACAAACAAGAAGAAAATATCATATATTTTTGTTTTCTTACCTGTTATTCAGAAAATCATTGAATTTCTCTAAATCATTTTCCTTAGGCACTACATACAAAAACACCGGATAGTTTCGCATTATCTCTTAGTACAACAATCATCATATACCTAACAAAAGTTCACACTTCATTCAAAATTAAATTCTATTATCTTTGACATCCGTTACAATCTTAAGTGCCTCGTTTGTGCATTAACCGGGACGCCTATTACACCGACACGTAATTGTAAAGCAATAAAATAAGTTAACAATTGTTTTTATTAATTTATTTTATTGTTTGTCCGTGTTAAAGAATATAATCAAATGGATCTACGTGCGTCCTTATGTCTAATACAGAGTGTAATTTTCTAGTGAATGAAAGAAGGATTATGTGTACGTATGTACGCATTCTATAGGTGGACTATCCCAAATGCTTTATCTTGTAGCATTAGGAAAGTATTAAGATATTTATTTCATAACGAAAGTATTGTAGAGTTGGTTCAAAACCATGTTGACTGGTTGGTCAATTTGCTAATTTGAATTCTATAAGTCTAACATAAAGTTGTTGAGACAAAGTGGTGTCAAATTCGGAGTAATTTTCGACAATAGTCGTTTTATATCAGTTAACGTTTTTATTTGAAAATACCATTTATTTGTAATACCAAAATCTTATAGTCTACCAACCTAGGTTTCATTATTAAAACTGTGTTCTATAATTCTGCAATTGTTACATCAAACCTAACATAACGAATATCAAAACGTTGTTAACGTTACAACCCAAACGCACGCTACGGTGTAACAGGCACCCCACTAGCACGCGCTAGGCCGAAAGGTATTCACACAACAAATATTGACGCGCCGAAGCATTGTGTCGGCGTTAACTAAAGGTTATCTATCTTATCAACTGTTTGAGCTCAAACACTAATGTTTGATGACAGACGCGCGTGTGTCTGCGTTTGTCTCTCAAAGTCTTATCTTTAAGTAATTGACGTATTGAACTTGTGGAGTTTCCGGGAAGTTTCCTGTCAACCCTTCTTTGGTGTTTTCTCAAGTTTGAGCACATACATATCCTTATATGGGCGCTAAGAAAGTTTCTTAGTATTTTAGGCTTCCTTGATAATTAGATGTCGTTCTTGAATATTTAATGAAACTACGGCTTCACTGATGTGTAGGTACATCAAGTGATTATCTTGACTTTCACGGAGAATTCGGGAACAACGTAGGTATACTGATAATTAACTGTAGGCCGATAGTTGTCGTAATAGTTGGCTGACTGCTGTTTATTTTGGAAGTAATCATGAATACAATCAAACTTTTTAGTAGGTCTGACCCAGAAAGTTACATGATCCTTGAAATATACACTCTATCATGAATCTTCGTATTAATGTATGAGCCCGATCAAACGGTTGATCGACTAAAAGTTTACTATGCAGGAGTTCTAAGAGGTAGTTTTGTGATTCACTACTAGCCTCTTAGCAGCAAACCTCTTAGGAAAACTCCTTATTAACGAGCTTTATATCACAACTCATCATTCTTATACATTGATCCCAACTTCCAAATTCCCTGAACACACAAAAAATACAACAAAAAAAAACTTAACACATAAAATCGACCTACCTATAGCAAAAACCAGTTCGTATTAATTGCAAATCAATTAAGTGCCTCTATTTAAGGCTCATTTTATTTTCGAATGTTCAAGTAGGCAGTCGTTTTATGCCTTTATTGCACCAATAGCATCCGAAGTGCTTTTTTAATTAACAGCTTAATTTGAGAAGACCACCGTCCGTTCGTAATTAGCTTATGGACAAAATAGGGGCGCGTAATTAAAATGTCTTAATTTTATTGAAGGAGGCCTGTGAAGGTTTATTGTGGAGTATTTATGCGTGTTGTAAAGATAGTGGAAGGATTTTTTTAGGTAGAGGTTCGATGCTCTGGTCGTGCTATTGTA
Organism: Heliothis virescens; assembly: GCA_002382865.2. NCBI lineage: Eukaryota > Metazoa > Arthropoda > Insecta > Lepidoptera > Noctuidae > Heliothis > Heliothis virescens. Next base: position 6,784,937 of record NWSH02000556.1, read on the forward strand.
GAAACGTCGATTGGTACCTAGAGGGTTTTTATTGTGAACGGTCCAGGGTTTAGTACGGAAGGACTCTAGTTTGGGATATATTCTTATTTTTAATTCTTATCTATTCCTCTTAATAAATCTCTAATACGATCAACTAATTAAGACGTCTCAGTAAGGAACGACGACTTAATTTTGAAAAATACAGATTAAGTTAAAGTTATGATATGAGTCGCTGCCAATTGTTACCTTCACACAATTTAATAAATAAAAAGTACGTCATAAAATTTTGATACGATTGTTATTTAATTTTTATGTCCATCAATATTATTCAAACGCAAATTAAGTGTCGTTAAACACCGTCAAACAGAATACAGCGATCGATCGCAGCATCATAATATTAATTATTGAATGCAATAAAAAATCTCAAGCACCACGTTAAGACCCCCAATAACAAGACCATGAAAAAATGCCTTTAATTCCATTAAAAAAAATATCCAACCGATGCTGCGACCAAAAAGGTAAAAAACTTAATAAATCGAGCCAAATAACACATTACGAGGCTAATTTAAATGCTAAATTCTCTTGTTTAAATTAAGTACGAAATGAAGGGATTTTTCACAATAAATAATACCCTAATTACTGGGCAAGGTCCCATCAAATTGTTTTTATGGCGACATGCTGCTCACAAAAAAGAATGATACTCTAATTTGGATGGTTTTATGCAGTATGTCATGAAAATTACCAGTCAACATATTTTTTCATACAGAGGTTTTTCATTTTTGAATTAATTATTATGTATTTTTTTTTCTTTATTGTGGATTATAAATTGTACAATTTAATTTTTAATTCTGTCCTTTATTTAATGGTGTTTTTATAATGTATTGTATTCAAACGCAATGTAAATTGTTCTATGAATAAATAAATAAATACCTTCCTGCAAAAATACTTAGAAAAGAATGTGGAGTTTTATGTAATGTGTAATGTAGTTAAGTTCGCCTTTGTGCATTACCTTTATGTATTGTGTGTGTAATTAAACATATCTATGTATGCAACAAAGAATAATAGAAAGTAAACTTAGTCTAGTTCTTCACATATTTAACTGTTTTTGTAAAATACATACATATAATAAAACAAACATTCAATCAATAAGGAAATGAGAATCGTGTTGAGGATGTTCAATGTCAAAAAGATCTGTGCCTAATATTAGTTTACATCTAATATGGTGCACACTATTTGTCTAGTATTGAAATGGTATTTGCCGTCGAATAAGGAAAAATAAGGTATTTTACTCAATACCTGAAAAATGAAGATTTTAATTCTGGAAATACAGGTCCTTATGTTTTACAATAAAATAAATAAAATGAATATCATCATCATCTTCCTGCCCTGTTCCCAATTTTATGTGGGATCGGCGCAATATGTATGTTTTCTGCTTCCATTTCTCCCTGTCACCCGTCATACTGACATTCACTCCTTTCTTATTCATGTCATCTTTCAGACAATCCATCTCTTCTCTTTCTCGTTTCTCTCTCTTTTTTCATCCATCTACATTCTACATTCATACCCATTACACTCTTTGTTGAAAAATAAATAAATTTAATAGGAAATCTAAAAAACTTGCTTCGTTTCAACATAAAGCTGACCCTACAATTGGAGGCTTCCTCAACAGCCGCTCACAATAAAATCACAGATTTGTGGACATTACAACGTCCACTTTTAATTCCATACAAAATTAGTTCAACCAGCTTCTTCTGAGTTTATATAAAACTAATCAGAATCACGTTGGGAGCTTCGTATAAATTCTATCTGTTTAAAAAAGATGTCGTTAAGCGGGATTTACATTATTTCTTAAGAGTTCCGTATGTATCAGTTTTGCTTTTTGTATTTCATAACACCTCCCAAATGATAATTGCTTAAGGATTATTTCCACTTAATGTATTTTAAGGTTATGTGTGTTACTTACTTATTGTATTGAGGTTTTGTCTATTAGCACATGACTGGGTTGCTTAATGCAATTGCTGAAGATCAGATGCTTCAGCATGTAGTTTTTATGTTTTTATTTAATGTAATATACCTAGTAACTATAGATTTATTCTTATGGCCGGTTTCAGAGCATTTGTGAGATCTACTTACTTATCTATCTATTTTGACGTCAAAATAAGTAGGTAAACTACAGCTAAAGGTGCTCAGAAACCAACCATTAACGAATTAAAAATGTGCCTATCTAACATAAGATTGAAATGACCTACTAAAAGTTAAATATCTTACATTTGAAATAACAAGACGTTATCAATAAATCTGTAGGATGATGTACGGAACCCTAATAAATATTATTTACGATTGTGTAGGCTATTATAGTGAGTCGGTTCGGTAAGTGCGCACGGGACATATGTCAACATTTTTAATTGCATCGCTTCAAATAATTTATCGTTTTAGTAATGGCCCAAAATAAAAATTCAATTAATTTTTCGGTGCATTTTTTTTATATTTGTTTTTATTTTTTGTGCAACTACTTGAATGTTGATTGGTTTACCGATTTAAGGTAAATTAATGGGGACGTAAAATGTAGGTAGGTAAATATATATGTAGGTGTTTATTATACGCAATGCGTATTTTGTTGAGTAATTAGCAAATTAAGAAAAAATTAGCTGTATTTTTAAATCAAATCGTACTTTAACAAAATTAATAAAGACATTTCAGCTTAAAAAAATGGTAATTCTACATAAGAACTTCGCATAAAAATCAGTTCAAATATAAAGGCATAAAACAACTGTGCACTTGAGTGACGATAAACACTACATTAAAACCGATACGGTTATGAATAATCAGGAGAACGATAATGAAATAATTTGCAACACTTTATTGCGATTACATTGCTCTATAACACAATCAAGGTATCGGCGTGGCGGGTGGTAATCGAGTAATGGACCGACACCCTGTTGAAGCGATCAATTAAACGCGAATTAACAAATTAATTTATTTAGCCGCTTTTTTTTTCTTGTTTGTTATGTACAGTGAGTACAAATTTTGTAGTATTTGTTACTTGTAAATTTAGGACCTATTGTATCTATTTGTAACGTAAAGAGATAAAAAAGTATTTTTCTTAAGTTAAACATCTGTATTCATAAAGTTTATCTCTATTGATTAGGCAAACATTGCTCTTTTTCAAAAATTAAGCAACTCTGCGTCACAAGCGTAATCCTATATTAACACATGGCATTAATGTAGGTTACATATATACTGCAGGTCAAGCATTCGCAGGTGAAGATGGCGATCATCATGAAGTGAATATGAACAGCTGAGTAATCCAGATGTAGTTACTTGTTCTACAATTTCAAAAGCCTTTAGATTTAGAACTGGTTCACCAGTTCTAAAGGTGATGGCTGTAACATTTAAGAATTGACACTCCTTAGGCAGAAATGGAAGGAGCTACATTGACAAGAGCTGGGCCCTTACCCTTAAAGAAGAATAAGTTTAACAGATATTTATTCCATTCAAGCTTTTCTTCGATTAAAAAAAAACAAGCACTACCTCATTCAAAAGCGATCCCGCCATATTTTCGAACACCACTTTCGGCATACGAATGAAAAAAAATATGTCGTAACCACACTTCATCACACAATTAAATTCCGTCAAAGAAAGGGTATCGTTGGTCGTCCATTATGGCCGCTATTGTAATATTCGACGCACAATGCCTTACTTATGACCAGTTTAGGACATGAAAAAAGAAATGGCTAAGGTACCGTGAGATACTGGTGAAGAGTTTGGCAAGCATTTATTTATTTAACAGTACATGATACGGTTGATGAGACAAGAAGAAAAATAGAACAATCAAGTACAAGGGGACTGCTAATTTTGGTTTGGTTTAAATTATTTTATTTTTTTAATACAAAAATGGTTAATATGATTCCTACCCCTTTCTGATTCACAGACTTCGAGAATAAGAGGCATCAAGATCACGTCATCCCTCTCAGCGCGATTTTTACCCAACTGCCAAGAAGAAGAAGAAGAACCCATGTTTATCTCTAAAGAACTATTTTGTATATGAATTGTTCCAAATGGAATGAATGTTGAAATGCAAATAATTCGGTAAAGTTATTCATTCTTGATGGACGTATGTATAGCAAGTTATTTGAGACCATAACAAATTCGTCAGATCAGCGGCTACGGTTCGACGGTGCGTTATAGATTCTGATGCATGAATACTGTGATCGTTGCTTATTGTTGATCATGCAGAAAGGTGATTATTACTAATACCGTGTACCTATTATATGTAACAAATTACAATTGACTAGACATTTAATTTCTCCTGATAATCTGCTTTAAATAATGGACGAGTCTGTTGTCAGTTATGGGTACTGTATGAATTATTTTCTCAATCAAATAAAACAATACGTGAATGGTAAGAGTTCTATGTTGTACCAGAAAGGACTTGCATTAATACGAATGCATTTTGTAAAAAACACTTATTATTGTAATGAATATAATATGTATTTTAAGTCCACTGTTTTTTAATCTAACTTCCCCTGACACGACAACTGACTATCAAAAATCATGTCGGATTTTGGACTCTGCTTACCACTAAGTGTACCCGGGGAATCCCAAAGAGGAGGGGCAATTTACACAATAATAAAATAGCACCAATAGTAACACCTCCTCAAGTTTTCTTAGAAATATCCTGCAATGAAGGCTCATTGAGATATCGGCAAGAACCACGATTGGTAACCACGGGTTATCAAGGATTTCCATCGATTTTGCTGATTGCTGATTACAACTGCCAGTTAAGATATAGACATGTAGCCCGCCCAAATAGATTATGTCTACTGATTGTGTGATAGGACTATGGCATTTTAAATTACCTATAGAATGAGGAGATAGGTAAACAATTTAAGTTCTAATAGAAGCTAAAATAAATCATGATAATGAGTCTTGCGTATCAGGATGAGCTGCCAAATTGATAATGTTGGCATTGCAGCATGAGGCACATTCCAAGATAAAAGAAGGAAAGGAGTAAAATATAACTTTGAGAAACAGCTGTTACCCAATAAACAACACTTTGTGGTCAAACAGATGGACAGCGGCTATCCCTAAATTTCCTGCCACTTATTACCTATTAAAACCTAAATACATACCCCGTCATACCTGCCCCAGTTCTGATATAACACCGCAATCAAATAAACGAAAATGGCGTCTGCCTTCGGTCTTTACCATACCAATAAACCAACTTATCAACTGCACACAAACATTCAATTCTGGTGCTAATAGTACTAGACATAAGGTTGAGGGTGACTGCAAATAGATTTATTGCTTTGTAATGGTCGCATGACAGTTGATTAAAGGGGGCCGAAAAGCGCCGAGGTTGGGGTCCAAGGGACAGCGCCCCAGGTGTGTCACAGTAGGAGGCCCCCCTGATGATTGTATTTAAAATAAATAAGAACCTCAATGAACGATTGTCCATACCGTGGCTTATGAACGCGATATTGGTATCGATAATTTATGCGACGGCATTTGTGGTTAACTGTGGAATTGGAACTTTGTATGTGGCTTTCTGTTACATTAGCCTCATTTTGTTTTTGTCACGCATGGATTTACTTCAACGGTTTTTACTACCATAGGTATTTTTATCGTCAATGATTTTAATACCAGTAACCTCAATTTCATCGTGCTTTGTTACAATTTCTACAATACAATTTCGGGTTATTCTCATTTGGATCCACGNGATTTACTTCAACGGTTTTTAATACCGGAGGTACTTCTATCTTCAATGATTTCGATACCAGTGATTTCAATTTTATCGTGCTTTGTTACAATAATACTATTTTCTATAGAGATGCCATCTTTTTAGGTTAAACTGAAATTAAGACCGATTAATAATACATTACTATCGTAAGCATTATAAAGCCCTACTTACTGGATCACTTACCTACTACCACAAATGGAGACTGTTAAAAAAAACATCGCTGAATTAAAACGATACACCCGGATTTAAAAAGAGAGCAACCCTTTCTGAACACCCATAACTACTGCGCTATTAACCCTCAAAGTGCACCACAAATAAAAATCGCCAAACACAATGAAAAAAACGAGGCGTAAACTTGAAATTAAATCTCTATCAAAAATTGGACAAAGAATGAATAAATATGCATTGAATACCGCTGTCGCTATTAACCCTGCATCTGTTAAAGGGTAGATGCGTTTATAATGGTCTTATAAGCGTCCTATAATCATAAGATTATTCTTTTTTTCAGTGCAGCTTCATTAGTAATGTACTTAATAATGTTTACAAAACGTATAAGGGTGTTTCTTTTTTTTCATGCATATTACACGTCCAGTCCTAAAATCTTTCTTTAATA